>JAOTQJ010057635.1:0-14006 GCA_025642045.1 Solanum sejunctum
CTTTAAATAGTATACAAAGCCTCTAAATAAAGAAAAACATCTAATAAGGTTCGGGACCGGCCCCGCCTCAACAAACTGTGCAATAAAAACATGTAATCTCTAGACATGCACAAAGCCCCGAAGCAACCTGGAGCTTGATGACAACAGCTGAATGTCCTGTACTCCTACTGGGGAGATCTACTAGCACCTGTACCTGCAGCATGAAATGCAGGTCCCCAGTAAGGGACGTCAATACGGGATAATGTATTGAGTATATAAGGCAGAATACACTGTATATAAAGGAACAACTCAAATGAAATCATGCATCTGTGGAAGATCAGGGACCATCCTTAGTTATGTTATGGAATCATGTACTTTACGTCCTTTATATCACTTTAACGTTACTGTAAAATCTGTACTGAAAAATAATTTGTGCACAGCTGTAATCATATGACCAACTGATCAGTGTTAACTGTATTGGGATCATCCTTATGCCAGGTTTTGTATGAACCCCCTCGGGGTACCACCCATAATACTGTATCGGGATCGTCCCTATGCCAGGTTCGTAACGAACCCCCTCGGGCTACCACCCATCAAAACTGTATACTGCATCTTTCAATTACCTTTGAGATGATTCGTTTGGTGGCCATAATATTGGAGCTGTAAGACTGTATATGTAGCATATGACATATAGATAATCACATAGGACAACATGACAGTGAAAAGAGTACGCTACGTAAATAACAAAATGCATATGAAGTGGAATAACTTGTGAACTTTATTTTGTACAGCAAGTATGCTAGAAAAACAAGGAAAAATAAAGGTAAATAGAAGGAAAAAGAAGTGGTATCAGAGCGGGTCATCCTAGGGAGTCTACAAAGCCGTGTCTATGTAGAATATTATTTATCGATGTGTTGTGCACCACAGTTATAAGCAGGAGGCTACGTGGCATTTAGGAGTTGTTACTTCTTTTCATTCTGTAGATCGTGCCATAGAGCAAAGTGTAATAGATTGATTATGTCTAACCCCAAAATTATTTATACAGAACGCATATAGTTACCGATTGATTCTCCGAAGCCTTCTCGGCAATGGGTGCCAGTTCGACCTATGGGACTTTGGGGCATGATATGACTCTAGTTTATGAAGCCTCTATCACTATCAAGTGGTACCAATGGCAAATCCATGGCTACCTCAATAAAAATAAATCTAATCAAATCTAACTCTAAAGTAAGATGAAATAAACATAATGAATCCTCCGAAGTAGGGGTCTCACCAATTAGCTGAATGTCTCAAATCCTCAATGATGCGCCTGTTGACGATCTCCAAATATTGTATCTACATTATAAAATGATACAGTCCCAGAGGGTGACGTCAGTATGTGGAATTTACTGGTGTCTAAAATAGTTGAGTGAAACTGAAACAGGCAGAATAATATAGAAACAATATCAACTCAATATAGAAATCAATCAACATGTCAAATATCTATCTAAAGAAAGAATAAAGAGTACACAAGTGACCCATCAACCAATCAACTCATCAGTCAAATCAGACTTATCTTAGAGGGACTCATCTCAAAGGAACTCAACTAAACTCATCTCATCTCGACTTAAAGGGAGTCATATAAACTCATATCATCTCATATCGACTCAGAGGGACTCATCTCAACTCATCTCATCTCAACTCATCTCATCTCATCTCGACTCAGAGTACTCAGTTTAGGAACTTTTTGGGGAGTTTCCCTTATCTGAGAATAATCACTTATGAGCCAGTGATTGTACAACAATCACGCTGATATTTCCACAGTCGTTCTATACTTTCCAGGTAGAGAATAAATCGAGACCATGTGGACAAGTCCAAATAGAGTCAGCAAATCTATAAGTCCTCTATTGATTTTAGGGACTTCTAATTAGATGGGACCTCAATATGATATGATGTGATGGTCCAGATCCTTAACTACGTTTGATTATGTAGTTCAATGAGTGCGAGTTGTACTAACTCTTACTCTTTCGGTGCTCAATACTCCTCCCGTGACTCAATGCTCATAAAATAATCCATCAAATCAAACTATCTCCATACAATCATCTCAATTTACCTCACGGAGGCACAATCTTTCAATCAGTCTTATAGAGGCTCTAATCATCTCATCAATCAACATCTCAATCAATAGCTTGAGGCTTAGAACAATTATTAGGGAACAATCAAATAGACAAATTGTTAGAATTCATTTATGGAGACTCAAGGGGCTATCGAGTTCTATCAACTCATCATCATTGTCACCTCACAATCACAATCACAATCAAAATCCTCACTCAAGGCTCTAGACTCAATCCCAATCTTCTTTCACGCAATCTTTAAGAAAATAATAAGTAGGATTTATGTAATATTTCGTGAAAAATATTCACTTCAAGAAAACAAGTTTATGATGATTATCAACATATGAAAATACATGAAAAAATTATAAATTTTTTAAGAAAATAATCAAGAATCATGCATGTAGACTCAAGAACCTTAAACTCTCATCTAAGATCATCTGTGGAGCACATGGAAGAATAATCTCATACTTTTGTTTAGCCTTACATACCTGGTATGGAGTTTGACAATCAATTCCTTGAGAATTTAGCCTCAATCCTTTGAATCCTAGCTCTTTCTCCTCTTCTTCACTCAAGGTCTCTTTTTAATTTTTGCATAAGGAACTTTAGAATAGGTTTTTGAAACTCTTTTAGGCCAAAAATGACTTATATTGGTCATGGGTTTAAGTCTAGAAGGGGTGAAGAAAAGTCTAGAATTCCCCTCAAAAGATTAAAAATTTAGAACTTAGGTGGAACAGGTCGGGGTAACAGGTCCACGACGCGGACCCATCGCGTACTTGCCTATTTTTGGAAATTCAATCTCCATCAATAATTTTGAAAAATTTCTAAGTGTAGGTTCACGACCAGGGCACATCGCGGCCCCAAACATACCTTCATGATCTCAATTTTTGGATTGAAAAATAATTGTTTGATTCAACTGCTCTAAAATCGAATCAAGACCACTTTTTCACTTAGTTTTTTGCATTAATCACAAATTTGGTCTTGAATTTTCCATCCGAGCTTGGAAAGATATGTTTTGTACACTATTTCATTCTAGGGGCATTTTGATAATTTTGTCAGGTGTTACATCATCTCCACCTTGGTATCATTGATCCTTGAATGATGAGTAAGGGTAGATATTAAGACATTAATAGACTCAAAACGCCTCTGAATATTCACATCTATCAATCCGTCTTTCGACTCCTCACGTCTATCAACAATCTCTATTTCAAACTCAAGAATAGAAAATCAACAATAAAAGACAATCAATTTGGTCAATGGTGAGGAAATTTTACCTTCAACATTCTCATCATTAAGCACGAATAACGATCAAGACTCTTCTCATCAATCACTCAACAAATCAAACTATCAACCCATTCAGACAATGACAAATCACTCAGAATATATATCGATTCAGATCAAGAGTAGAGATATTCTCTAAGACATTTTTAGCATCAAGCACGAACGAAATGTTGAAACTTAAGCAATTCAAATTATTTAAACACATTGAGAACCAATCCTTCGAACTCAGGAAGAAAACTATCAACTCTAATCTAGAATGGGGTCATTGATACATAAGACTCTATGTACATTTCTCAAGTTTAGCACCTTGTCTCAATTGTGCTCCTTTTCATGATACTTTACTCTATCAACTTAAGCTTATAGCTCTTATTCTAACTCTCTACCTATCCACATCCTCTTATTCTATTCAAGCCTACTTCTGAGCCTCAAGGTGCTACCCTTAAGACGATCATATTCATACAAAGCTAATCCTCAATACTTAGTTCTATGCTTTCACAGGGGCTTTCATTAAAAGATCATTAGTCCTCTTCACTGTTTCACTATCATGAAGTCTTTAATAGTATGTCATCAGTACTCGCATAATAACAACCATGAATCGAGCCTATCACTCTAACCACTTCAACTATACCTTATAATTTTCAAGCTTACTTAGCACTTTCACCTCCACCATTCAATGAGTTCTCACTCAGAGTCACACCAACATACTTTTACGTATCTACTACTCATCATAAGGTTTTATCTCTCTCCTCCCTCCTATCTCTATCTCTATAGGACACAAGTATAACACCAATGTCACAATAAGGATTCGTTCATTCCTCCTTATCTATCCTCATTCTTCGTCTACTAGTATCAGCATCACTATTTGGACCAAGGGGAACTCGTCATCTCTACATCCTATCATCAATAATGGCATAACAAATCGAAGGTCAGTGCATGTATAAGATAGCATAATAATAAAAGAACTCTCACTCTCTCTCTCATCAACTATCACTCCTTCATTTTCATTCACATTTCTATCAAGACATGGGAAGACAAGATCACTCAAAGAACTTGGAACGACGATCATTAGTATGATTTAATCGAGAAATCTTATTTGAGAATATTCGTAATGAAGTACAATCTCCCTCATTTATCAAGACTCATTCTAAGTTGACAGAACTACACGCAGTGTAAAACTCAGGTCGCATCTCATTCAAGATAGGGGTGGAAACACTCAAATCAATGGGGTAAGATAAAAATTAATGAATGACTTCATCATTTTTCAGCCTTACAACTCAACATGAGTGACAATCAATAAGTGGTATATGGGACCAGGTCATGGGCATGACAATCGTATAACAGATGGGAATAGAGTATCATCTTCACTGAAGTACAAGGAATGTATGAGATGGCAAAATTAATGCCTCATCGATATCAACCTATTACCCTTGAACACTCAAGATCTACTTTGATCTATCACCTTACTAGCTCCTCTTTAGCTCAAGGGTCATCTCTCAAGTTTTTCAAATCAATTTTCTCTACTAGGCTATAAACATATACCTTCACATGATCGAGGAATTACTATTCACAAGAATAGATTTCTTAACCTCTTCTATCATTCTGTAGTCTCATAAATAAATTAGCCACTAAGACTCTCTTCAGAGATACCACTTTCAGATTCCTCTTGTCTCTATGGAAATCTCTCTATATTTACTGCTCTTAAGGGCATATATAACCACTTCCCACAACTTTTATTATCTAACCACTTCTTTTGCCTACTAACGCTCAACTTCTATGCTCTCATAAACTCATTTATATAAGACTTAGACTATAAGGGAAAAATACATCATCGTCTATCCATAGATAAAAAAGAATGCCTACATTAGCCTACTCCACATTGACAACTCAAATATACTATCTAGATTCTTATAGCAGTTATAGCTTAGAGCTTCACATATCTTTACACAATTATTGGTACACATCTCAAGTCTCTTCTTATCTATGAGCTATCCTCGTTTCGCTCGTCTTACCTAGGGGGTACTTGTACTTTGCCTATAATATCACTTTCCTTACAATTCAGTACCACTCATCTATTCAGTCATATCTCTTATTTGACTAAGGCTCATAACTCAATAAATCTCATGAACTGTCACTTAAAATTCATAAGCCTAATTTAGATCTATCACATTGAAGGCACTCTTTTCCCTATTCAACATATACACTTTACCCTCAATAGTATGAATACTACATCAACATAAACTTCCTTTTGGTTTGAGCATAGTCTATCACGTTCTAACAATAACTCTTCCTCTATATCTTATTATGAAAATCATAGGGTACTTATGACTCTTTCATCAAACTTATGGCAATCAACACATCACCTCATTACTTAGCTAATAGGTACATAACTCTAACTACAAGCCTTAATCAGCCATCACTCTTGCTATCTCGTCCCTTTCTTTCCATCATCATCCTTCTAACTCTAGGATGATTTAATTCTACTCAGGATTTATAAGACTTTCACATCTTGCTTTTTAGTGGTAGCATTAAACTCTTTAGAGACATAAATTTCTCTCTTATGGGTAACATCATAAACAAGTTTTGAAAAGAAGGGCCTGGGTATATCTAGAGCTAACTCAAATGCACGATTCATACAAGTGATAGTGCACTCTTTCTAGTCAATCAACTTAGCACACTATTCAGCTTCTGTCAAGTCTGGTGTAGTCTCTTTACCATTCTGTTTACTCTATTACAGAGGATCTCATCTGTAAGAGTTTGAACATTACTGTCTCTATCACCTCGTGGATGAGACATAGTCAAAAGGTTTAGAGCAATACACGAATCATCGTAGATTTCTTAGGGAATAGCTTCATCGCACGATTTAAAATATGAAAGAAGTAAAAGTTTTTCTAAATGTCAATAGTTCCTCATTTATAGAAGTGGGGCCTTTACAACCAAAAATAAGTTCCTATAGACATAACTTCATAGACATTCCAGGACACTTGAACTCTTGCTTTGATACCATTTTGTCACATTCCGGGAGAATACCCTAGACGTAACCGATACTTAGAGACTATTGCTAGTCCCCAAATAAATCACTTGACCTCATCACATTCATTCATTCATACATTCTACTAATCAGTGGAAGACATAAGGAAGTAAACGAGCATATCTCATCTAATCTCAAAATAATATTATAAATGGAAAGGCTAGTAGAAAGAAACTAGCTCAACAAGTTTTAACATCAACATTTGACTCTAGTCTATGAAGCCTCTATCACTATCAAGTGGTGCCAATGACAGACCCATGATTGCCTCAATCAAAATAAAGCTAATAAGTGTCTAACTTTAAAACAAGATTGAGTAAATATAATGAATCCTCCGAAGTAGTAGAGGTTCACCAATCAACTTAACATCTCAAATCCTCAACGATGCGCCTGTTGATGATCTCCAAATCTTGTATCTACATCATGAAACGATGCAGTCCCAGAGAGAGACGTTAATACATAGAATGTACGGGTATGCAAATTAGATGAATAAAATCGAAATAGGTAGAATAATATTGAAACAACAATCAACATTGAGGATAGTAAAAATCAACATATCAAATGTCTATCTAAAGCAAAAATAAAGAGTAGACAAGTGACCCATCAACTCATAAATCAAATTAAATTCATCTCAGTAGGACTCAACTCAACTCATCTCATCTCATCTCAACTTAGATTACTCAGTTTGGAAATTTTTTGTGAGTTTCTCATAACCGACAACAACTACTTATAAGCTAGGAGTTATACAACAATTACGCTGATGTTGTCACAGCCATCCCATACTTTTCAGGAAAGGAACGAATATGATCCAAAAGGAATCTGAACTCAGCCATCCTCTGTTGATTTCAGGGATGTAAACTCGAGAGGGGACCATGAGATGTAATGGTTTAATCCTCTCTTATGCTAGGCCGGCATAGGTAATGAGTGCAAGTTGGACTCACTCTTACTCATTCGGTGCTCGATACTCCTCCTGAGACTCAATGCTTATAAGAATCCTCATCACCATCTCAAGTAGCCTGATGGAGGAACTCATCGTCTCAATTGGTCTCATGGAGACATTTATCATCTCAATTGGTCTCATGGAGACTCTCATCATCTCATCAACTCAAACTCAAGGGGTCCTCTATTATTTCAGGGACTTTAACTCATCTCAATGAACTCAATTCTCATTTAAGAATTCAAGGACTCAGAGCATCAATTAGAAGAAGTCGTTTAGATAGAACATCAAGAACTCAATTATGAAGACTCATAGGATCATCAAGCTCTAATAAATCAACCTCATACTCACATCAAGATTTCCATCAACATACTCACGTCAAGGCTTTAGACTCCATCCCTAGGTTCATTCATGCATGCTTTCAAAATTTATTATATAGGGTTTATACAATATCTCATGAAAAGTATTCAATTTAAGAAAACAAGTTTATGATGACGATCGACATATGAAAATACATGTAATAGACACAATTTTCAAGAAAATAATAAAAAAAGTATTTCAAGAAACATATATGGGGACTCATGGACTCTCAACTCATCTATGACCATCTATGCGGCATATGGGAAAACAATCTCATGCTTTCGTTTATTCTTATATACCAGGAATGAAGGCGATCAATTTGGCACAAATCCGTCTGGAAATCTTCAACTCCTCGCTCTTCTCTCTTCTCTTTTAGCCCTAGGTTTTTTTTCCAAAGAATTAAAATGCTTAAGAATGAGTTATATACCCTTTTTACGCTTAAATGATCTAGTTTGGTCACATATTAAGTCTAGAAGAGGTTTGAAAAGGTCTAGGATGCTCCTCACAAAATTCAGAAAAAGGTCAATTTTCGAGACATGAGGTCCATGATGCGGACCGCGTATTTTTTTTGGTACTTTTTGTTAAAAATTCTCTGAAGTCCCATAGAAAATATTTGGAACAAAAACTAAGTATTGGTCCATGATGGGTCCATGTCGCAGACCTATCGCGCACCCTCATTGGTTCACATTTTATCACGAAAAATTACTTTTCAACGCGATTGCCCTAAAATCAGATCGAAGTCATTTTCTCACTCAATTTCTCACACCGATTGCATATTCGGTCTCGGATTTGCAAATGGGGCATGTGAAGATGCGTTTTGTAGATGTCTCGATTCTAGGGGTATTTTGATAATTTTACCGAGTGTTACATTTGTCATACTATATGACAACCGCATGTATTTAGTTTTGCCATTGCAAAATTCTTTTTCACAAGAATTATTATTACTATTCAATTTATAAGGTACTATATTTGTGGTACCTCTCATGTGTCATAAATGATGTCTTTTCAAAATGTAAACAACAACACCATTTTCAACCAGGTGTAAAGCTTGTCATCATTTTCTCTCTTTGAAATTATCATTTTTAAAATTATTTTCAACAATACTAGTATAATATTCTGTTTCATATTAAGTGAATTGTTAGGTCATTTCACATATATTAAGAAAAAGAAATAAAGACAAAATTAATCATATTTTTTCATTTTTACCCTTTTCAAACTCTACACATTCATGTAATGCATCATTTATTTTTATACAAAACTCAATATTAAAAAATTAATTAATGAAGGGTAAAATTTTTTTAAAAAAAATTCACACATCCCTTAAAAAGTGAACAATCGACTTATTTTGAAACATCAAAAATTCTCCAAAAATTAACTTAATATGAAATAGAGGGAGTAAATATAATCACTTCATAAAAGAAATAATATTTTCAACACACTCAAATTATTAAATTGTTGCATGCAATCACATCACAATGAATTATCACCTATATGTATTAACATTAAATTAGAATACAATAAAGAATTTAGATCCCATTTTTCTATTATAAGAACCATGTATAACAACCACAAGACACTCCTACATTTGCTAAATATTCCTACATTTTCAAATATTTTTAAATGGGGGAATAGTTCTTTCACAATTTATAAACCTTTTCAAATCAATATGTAACATACAAATTTATATTTAAAATAATATATTGCAATATAATTTATCAGCAAACACATCAATCACATATCTAGAAATATCTATAAATGTTACACATAATATTTGTAACCTCTAATCTTTTTAAAAGATGTAACCTCTATATTACAATCAAGATTATTTAAGAAATGCAACCCCTAAATTATAGTAAAGACCACAATCAAGAGAATTCAAGTGACAATATTATCTCTTACACTTTTAAACATTAGAAAATTTTTTCATAAAATCAAATAAATAGTATTTTTTTAATAAGTTGATCTTTAGAAAGAAATTTCAACATAAAAATATACCAAAAACACATAAATAAAATATGAAAATAATAAACTTGAATATATAAGTTTGTAAGATTTGAAATTCAATTTATTAAACTGAATAAAAATTATAAGTCTTAACACATAAAAAATTCTCTCATAAGCACTATCATTTTCATCTTGAAAATTATTGATCATGAATAAGCTATACTTAAAATACTCATCACCAATAACAACATTTGTTAAGTCACTATCAAACTCAAATAAAATATTCATTCAATTTTTTTTCCACAAATTTCACAAGAATTAGCTTGCGTTAAATTTATATCATGTACCACCTCATATTATGCCAATATATGTGAAAATTTAAGAAGAATCTTTCATTCTAAGAGCTTGACTATATAGTTCTAGAATCAACAACAAATATAAATTATTTTTCTTCTCCTATTTGGATGTAGAACGCAAAAAAATATTGGTTCACAAAATATGTTCAATAACATCAAAGTTTAATACTTAATTTTTCACTTCCACATATTAGCCACAAGATTCACTTGAGAAACCACAATAATTTATATCATTCACTAACACAAATCTAATTTTATTTTTAAGCAGGGATTGTCATTTCTCTGAATCTTCTTCTCTACTGAGATATGCGTTTTTGATTTTACACAAAAAATTCAGTTATTTCCTTCAAAAATTTAGATCTTTCGAATCTATTTTTCAATTATATATATATATTTCATTAAAAAATGTAGCATGTCTACATACCTTTTAATTGTACTTTTTCCCATGCCATTCACACATTGGATACATGTCATGAACATCCCTCATGCCACATAAGATCATTTCGTGTTCATCGCATAAAATCAACTCTATATTGTTCAGGTCTTCACTAAATTGTCCATTGAATATTCTTTTCCTCCAAGAGTCAACCCTCAAATGATTATTCCACAAAACCACCACATTCCAATAGGTCATCTCACTTAACCTCAAAATTTTAAATTTTAGCAAACTTATAGTGTTCAAAAATTTAAATGAACATAATTTTCAGTTGCCAACGAAATGGGGATAATTTTTCGTAAGAATAAAATATAAATATTCTTAAAATTATTGTAAATTTTATGAAAAATACTTATTCTTCACGTCCACGAACATCATCACGAATAGGATCACTTCATCACGAACATTATTACGAATACTTGTAGAAAATTCACATAGCTTAAGATATGTCAAAAGATATTGTTCTTAAGGATATTTCACACGGTATAAGTGTATCCCCCAGAATTCAACAAACTCTTCTAGTATCAAAATTAAGAGCCAGAATCTAACAAAGAATAAAATAGAAAAACTTAGCACCACTAATATGGATATATTAATGTAGGAGGAGAACTTTAATATAATATGTTGTTTCACACTTTTTCTTCTCAAGAAGATACTTACTATATAAATAAAAATATTTTATCTTCAAGAATAAATATTTATAATTAAAAAAGGGTATTATAATATATTTATATAATCAAGATAATATTTAGAGGACATTAATATTATCCTATTAATCATCTATTCAAGATTAATAGATAATGTATTAAAATAATAAAACTATAATATTAGATAAAAAATATTTTTGAGATAGTAAAATTATTTTTTCCAACCGTTCATACTGCCTATATTAGTATAAGGACACTATGAGTGAAAGGGTGAAAAGTGAAAGCATGCAATAATTGTTTTAATACATTTATTTTTTAATCCTAGAGAACTTTTTTTTTTGTTTGAAAAAATGAAATGGATACATGGAGGGCTAGGTGAAAGAAGGGCTGAATTGCCAAAACCTGTCTAAATACGTGTCTTTCATGACCACAATTTTCTATATTTTTAGTATTAATTTTTTCTCAAAAGACTTCCCAAATATTATTTTTATATCTCATACATATTTTAAATTTGAAATCTCAATATTTGAATTTTTTTTTACTTTTTTAATTAAGTTGATCAAATAAAATTAGATAAATAAATTAAAAATATAGTAAGTATCAATATAATATAATATTATGAAAGAGAATAATATTATTCAAATTTATTAAAGTTCGTAATTTTATTTTTTATTTATGTGAAAATAAATCTATTTAAAAAGTTATCTATATTTATTAAAATTGAATAATTTAAATAAAAAATAAAATAATTATAATTATGGTTATATTGATGTTTCTTATAAGAAGTTAACTAATAAAAAGAAAAAAAAATTTAAAAAAGTTTTCTTACGCCTTACCTTAACATGTGACACCCTACACCTTTACCCTTTTGGTTTTAAAAATAAGTAAATTACCTTTTTAGCTAATTGCCCTTTTGGCTTTGGTCTCTCTCTTTATTAGATAAAGAATTAATGGATTAATTATAATTATTTTAACACATTTATTTTTTTAATTCTAGAGAACTTTTTCTTAAAGAATATGAAATGGATACGTGGAGAGTTAAGGTGAAAGAAGAGCTGAATTGTCAACACATGTTTAATACGTGTCTTGCATGACCAAAATTTCCTATATTTTTAGTATTGATGTCTCTCCAAGACTACCCAAAAATTATTTTTATATTGCGTACATATTTTCAATTTGAAATTTTAATATTTTATTTTTTATATTTTTTATTAAATATATTTGGTAGGTATTTTTGGAATGTATATTTGGAAGAATAATATTTTCCTTCTATTATGGTATCAGTTGCTTAGGATTTGTCTTCTCTCTTCCGCTTGCACTTCGCTACAGCTTTCTGTCCACCGCTCCTCCTCTCTTTCTTCTCTGTTCTTTCCTCTGTTTATTTCAGCCTCCAAAAAATGCCGGATAACAAATCCTCGTTTCACCATGCATTCACCGTCACTAACATCAAGATCAGTATTCCCATTATTCTTGAGATGGAAAACGTTTCTTATTCTATGTGGGTAGAGCTTTTTAAAATTCACGCAAAATCATACAGGGTCCTTCATCATATCATCCCTCCTAAAACCAAGCCTCCTCCCCCTTCTACTGATGAAGCGAAAGACCTTTGGTCGACCTTGGATGCCACGGTTCTATCGTGGATTTATTCTACAATTTTTAGGGACCTATTGCAAATCATAATCGAGCCCGATGCCACGGCCATGGAAGCTTGGGATAGATTACGTGATATATTCCAAGACATTCAACATTCCCGTGTCGTTCCTCTAGAACAAGAGTTCTCTTCTACTGCTATGGAGGACTTTTCAAATGTTTTTGCATACTGCCAACGTTTTAAATCCTTTGTGGATCAATTAAAAAATGTTGGAGCTCCGATCTTTAACAGTCGTACGATTTTGCAAATGGTCGGTGGACTCACCAAGCCTTACCGTGGTATAGGCACTTTAATTAGACAGAGCAATCCTCTACCCCCTTTTTATAAGGCTCGGTCGATATTGATCTTAGAGGAGGCCGGCATGGCCAAGGAGGCAGCCATGGAATTCGCCTTGATGGCCACGACACATGACGATGGTTCGAATACTTCTGAGAAATCAGGTGATTCGAAAAAGAAATACAGTGATGGTTCAAACTCTGGTGGCCGAAAAAAGAGTGGTGGTCGAAAAACTACTAGTGGTGGTCGCGACAACTCAGGCTCTGGTAGTGACAGAGGTGGTCAGATGGGTGGATACTCTGGCTCGGGTGGACAGTCGGCACAACCCCCACAATGACAGCAGTACCCTTGGTGGTGGCCTTGGCCCGTACCTCTCTGCCCTTATCCCACTCAAGGGTGGGCTAGGCCCCATCCTACAAGGCAGGCCGATTTATTGGGCCCAAGGCCACAACTGCAGTAGACTTTCGTGCAGCAGGCTCCTCCTCCTCCTTTTGGACAGTCTGGTTCATACACTTTCACAGACATTGAAGCCGCAATGCACACTATGTCTCTGCAACAACCTGATCCGGCTTGGTACATGGACACCGATGCAACGTCTTATATGATATTCTTTACCGATAATCTCTAATCTTATTTTAATTTGAGCAATCGTCCTAATCATACTATTATTGTTAGTAATGATCACACTATTCCAATTCTTAGCTATGGTCAATCTAATCTATCTTCCTCGTGTTAATCCCTTTCCTTGAAAAATGTTTTGCATGCTCCCAAATTGATCAAAAATCTAATTTCTGTTAGAAAATTTAATACTGATAATTCTGTGTCAGTTGAGTTTGATCCATTTGGATTTTCTGTGAAGGATTATCAGATGGGGAGGCCAATAATGAGATGTAATAGTCGAGGTGACCTTTATCAATATTCACCTTCTCACACCAATCAAGTTATTCCTTCAACTTTTGCTGCTGTTACTCCTAAGCTATGGCATGATCGGTTGGGTCATCCGGGGTCTTCTATTTTAGATGTG
>JAOTQJ010057646.1:3313-14005 GCA_025642045.1 Solanum sejunctum
ATATCATATGAATGATGTTATGATGATAAAATAAGCTTATATATATGATTATTACTATATGAAGTGTTGCATAAGACCATATGATGAATCTATGTAAAGTGTTGAACTCGACCATGCCTAATCTAGGGGGTCTAAGCGCCCGAATAACCTAGTGAAGGGTTTGTACTTCTAGACCTAGTGATGGGGCGGCATTAACACTAACCTAGATGGGGGTTATTATTTATTCACCTAAGTGATGGGACAACATCATCACTAACCTAGATGGGGGTTAGTACTCATCAACCTAGATTAGGGTTAGTACTCATCCACCTTGGTGATTAGGCGACATTATCACCAACCTAGATGAGGGTCAGTACACGTCCACCTAAGTGATGGGGCGGTATCATCACTAACCTACCAAAGGGTTATACATTTGGAAATCTAACTTGGTCTTTTCTGCACATATGCTATCCTATATAAGCATAAGCTACTTAAGCGTGTTTTACTTAAGCATTGATCATACATGTAATACTGTTATATTATATCTATTTCCTATTGTTATTCATTTTGATTATGATGCCTATCTCTTGTAGCATTGCATCCTACATACTTAGTACATTCAAATTTACTAACGCATACTCTACGCTTACATGATATTACCATGTAGGAATCGGAGCTACATTTGGTCATCCTCCTTTTCCATGTGGCTAATGGTATTCATTCATGTTAGCTGCTGAGTCCTCATGTGCGAGGGTAATATCTATATTCTTAAGCTATGTATTAAAGACTATCCTTCTTTTTGGTATACTTTTACTATGAGGGTGAGCCTATTTTGCTTTTCTTTGCCCTTGTTAAGTCCTATATTAGAGGGGTTGTTGGGCGAGTTATGTATCAGACTTAAGCTTTGAGTTATTTATGATATTCAACCTATTTAAATATGAGTCTCTCCTGTAGTCTTAATCCCCCTTATTTATGTTTCTTATGTTATTTTTTTTGCTTCCATGACCAAGGATGTGTAATGATATGCTACGAGGCTTATTTGGGGTTCCTTGGGGTTCCCTATTCGCCGGTCACGTCTAGGACCTAGGCTTGGGTTGTGAAACTTTGGACCTTCAATTCCTCAAGAAACCACATTCGGACATTTTATCAAACACTTAGAGGGTATGTAATGCTAGTACAAAACCATGAAATATAGAGATAAAATTATGCAATAAAATCCATTGTAAAACCATCAATCAACACCTTGCAACACCTTCAAGGAATATACACTAAAACTCCTCATCGAATCTTATAATAGACCCAAGATTTATGGCTCAAAACATAGCAAAACAGTCACAACTTTACATAGCTTTAACATAGTTCATAAACATGTTCATACTAGTAAAACCAATTGTAAAATCAACTTTAAATCATGCAAAATGAGTAAAAAGGAGATTAGGTCACCATGGGTGGAAGAACCTAATGGCTAAAATGTACATGCCTTAGCTTTGAGGAAGCTTTTGAAGAAGTTTGAAATTGGAGGCTTGAAGCTTGAAGAAAATTCTTAATTTCGGATGAGGGTTTTGAGACTTGAACTTGGGAGTGAAAAATATGGCTAAGTGTTTGAGAAGATATTGGGAAATGTTTAGGATGATATTAGGGTAAAATATGGTTATGTGTAGGTAAAAACACATTTGATAACACTTAGGCCTAAGACCCAAAGCCTTGGACTAAGATAAAAATCACTAGCAACAAAATACACAATTTTGCATTTGTTACATGATGTGGACCTATCACGGGGGCCAAATTAATACATATGCATGATGGTTGTACATTGTGGCATTATTGCGGATCGATTCTGGATAAGAAAAATTATGAAAAATGAAATTGCTAATCATTTACTCTTAAATCGGGGTTAGACCCTCATCCCTCTAATTTAGACCTTCTAAACAAGAATATGAAGTCGGATATTTAATATCATGCATGAATATTGAGATAAATGGAATTTAAAATTCTAGGCTTTTCGAGACACATTTTTGGGCATTTTTTGTAGGGTCATTTCAAGTCACTTCTCTAAGATTGATCTTCGGTCTAACTATCATCAAGTGAAGGTAAAAGAGTGTGATATTGCCAAGATGGCCTTCCGAACTAGGTATAGGCATTATGAAGTTTGTTGTGATGTCCTTTATGTTGACCAATGCACCGACCATCTTCATGGATCTTATGAATAGGGTCTTCAAACCCTACCTTGATTCATTTTTTGTGGTCTTTATTGATGATATTTTGATCTATTCACATAGTGTGGAGGAGAATATAGGTCATTTGTGAGTAGTGCTACAAATATTGAGGGAAGAGAAATTATATGCCAAGTATGAAAAATGTGAATTTTTATTAAAAGAAGTTGCCTTCCTAGGTCATGTGGTATCGGGGGATGGTATCAAGGTGGATCCTAAAAAGATGGATATGATTAGAAATTGGCCTAGACCATTGACCCGATCAGATATTAGAAGTTTCTTAGGTTTAGCAGGTTACTATTGGAGGATTGTAAATGGGTTCTCTTCTACTATTTCTCCTATGACTAATTTGACTCAAAAGAAAGCCAAATTTATGTGGACCGATGAGTGTGAAAAGAGTTTCCAAACATTGAAAGCTAAGCTTGTGTCAGCTCCTATATTATCATTACTGCTAGAAGGATTCGTTGTGTATTGTGATGCTTCTGGGGTTGGTTTGGGTTGTGAGGTGATGCAAAATGAGAAGGTGATAGCCTATGCTTCTAGGCAACTCAAAGTGCATGAAAAGAATTATCCTATTCATGATCTTGAACTAGCCACCGTGGTATTTGCATTAAAGATTTGGTGTCACTATTTGTATGAAGTGAATATTGATGTGTCCATCGATCATAAGAGTCCCTAATATGTGTTCAGTCAAAAGGATCTCAACTTGAGTCAAAAAAAGTGGTTAGAACTTCTTAAGGATTATGATATGAGTGTGCATTATCATCCTGGTAAGGCTAATGTGGTAGCGGATGCTTTGAGTATAGTGTCTGTGGGTAGCCTAGTACATGTTGATGATGGTGGCAAAGGGGTGGCTAGGGAGCTCCATCAGTTGGCTAGATTAGGAGTTAGGTTAGAAAAGGGGATAATGGGGGTATTGTGGTAATTTATGGCTCTAAATCTTTATTGGTTGAGGAGGTGAAAGCTAAGAAAGATCTTGCCCCCGCATTACTGGAATTGAAGGCATTGGTTAAAGATGGTAAGGTGGAGTTTCTCCCAAAGGGGAGATAGTACCCTTAGATACCAAGGTATGTTATTTGCGCCTTGTGTTGATGGCTTGAGAGAAAAGATTCTTGATGAGTCTCATGGTTCTTCCTATTACATTCACTTGGTGCTACCAAAATGTATAGGGATTTATGGGATGTATATTGGTAGGGAGGCATGAAGAAGGACATTGCCGAATTTGTTTTGAGTTGTCATAGTTGTCAACAAGTCAAAGCCGAGCACCAAAGGCCTGTTGTCTTAGCCAAATACATAGAGATTGCTCCTTGGAAGTGGGAGGAGATTAATATTGATTTTCTGGTTGGGTTGCCCAAGACTAGAAAGGGACTTGATTCCATTTGGGTTGTGGTTGGTAGGATGATGAAATCGACTCACTTTGTACCGATTAAGACCACATATGGGGTTGAAGATTATGCTAGGTTTTATAATATTGCCTTGGTGTGGTTGTATGGGGTTCCTTTGTCCATCATATTGGATGATGGCGCTCAATCTATGTCATATTTTTGGAGGACCTTTCAAAGGGTCTAGGTACAAGAATTAAACTTAGTACGACCTTTCACCCTCAAACATGTTGTCAAGCCTAAATAACTATCCAAACACTTGAGGATATGCTTAGAGATTGTCTATTGGAGCTTAATGGTAGTTGGAATTATCATCTTCTATTGATTGTGTTTGCCTATAACAATATCTACCATTCCAGCATGGGTATGGCCCCTTTTGACGCTCTCTCTGGTAGATGTTGTAGATCACAAGTTGAGTGGTTTGAGGTTTGAGAGGTGGATTTGTTTGGACAAATCTGGGTATGGAGGCTCTTGAGAAGGTTAGGATGATTACAGAAAGGTTGAAGACCACCCAAAGTCGCTAAAAGTCCTATGCCGATGTGAGGAGAAAGGATCTTGGATTTAAACATGGTGATTGGGTCTACTTGAAGGTGTCACCCATGAAGGGTGTGGTTCGTTTTGGTAAGAAGGACAAGTTTAGCCAAAGATATGTGAGTTCTTATAGGGTAATGAGGAGGATTGGCGAGGTTTGTTATGAGTTGGAGTTGCCTAGCAATATGGATTTGGTTCATCCTGTGGTTCATGTATCCATGATGAGGAAATATGTGGGTGATCTGAATGCTATTGTTCCATTGGATGTTGTGGGTATAGTTGACGATAACTTTATTTATGAAGAAGTTCTAGTGGAGATCTTAGATAGGCAAGTGAAGAGGCTAAGGAACAAGTATGTTGCTTCTGTTAAAGTCTTTTGGAGGAATCAACAAGTTGAAAGTGGCTACATGCGAGGACGAAGCGACATGCAAAAATGATATCCTTACCGTTCTATTCTACTGAAGCCTAAGGTACTAATTCTAAGTCCCCTATGTGATTTCAAGCCTAATGATTAACCCCTCTGTCATTTGCATGCATTTTGCCATGCCCCAAAGTCCCATTAGGGCAGAGTGGCACCCGTTGCCGATAAGGCTCAGGAGAACTAACCAACCTGTAACTATGAGCTATCTGTACACACTGTAAAGGATTTCTACGTTTGACATGCCTTTAAGAAGCTAAATAGTGATAACAAGTCAAAAGAAAATGCAAATGACTAGGCCGTTGGGCCATGGTATTCAAAGTATAAGATATGACCACACTTTACTTTACATAGTCTACAAAGCCTCTAGATAAAGAAAAACATCTGATAAGGGTCGAGGCAGGCCCCACCTCAACTATCTGTACAATATAAGCATATAAGCTTTAGACATGCACAAAGCCCCAAAGCAACGTGGAGCTTGGCAACAACAAATGGATATCCTGTACTCCTACTAGGGAGATCTACTAGCACCAGTACCTGCAGCATGAAATACAGGTCCCCCATAAGGGACATCAGCACGAGATAATATACTGAGTATGTAAGGTAGGAAACACTACATATGAAGTAACAATTTAAATGAAATTGTACACTAGTGCAACTTAAGAGACCACCTTTAGTTGTACTGTGGGATCATGTACTTTATGTTCTTTATATTACTTTACCTTTACTGTAAAATCTGTGCATGGCTATGAAACAAATGGCCAACTGATTAGTGGTGAAACTGTATCGGCTTTGTCCCTGGCTAGGTTTTACTTAACCCCTCGGGCTACCCCCTGTGACAGGATCGTCCCAGGCTAGGTCCTATCTCCACCCCTCGGGCTACCCCTATTAAAAACTATATATTTTACCTTTCAATTACCTTTGAGATGGTTCTTATGGTGGTCACAATATTGGAGGTTTAGGACTATATATATAGCATGTGACATGTGAATAATCACATAAGACAATATGACAATGAAAAAAGTATATTACACAAATGATAAAATGCGTATGAAATGGGACAACTCATGACCTTTATTTTGTAACAGGAACTCATGTAACTTGGTGTCCAAGCATGTATACAGATTTGAAGGTGACTATGTATGGAATCAGATGAACATGTACAAGCATGGAGACATGGTTAATAGTTGTGTCGGAGTTGGTGAGTGCCTTTATGTGCCAAGGAAGGATCTATGTTTCATGCCAAGTAATACGAAATCAAGTAACCTTGCATACCTCAATGTATGACCTCGTTACTACCACAAGATAACTTTTCCTTCCTTGAAATACTTATCTACAATATCGTAGGTGATTAAACTAACATTAGAAGCCAACGAATACATCTTGGAAGTCCAATCACATAACAAAACAACACATGGACAACAAGCGGGTATTTATAAACCCGAGCGTATTCTTCCAACCTCTACGTCTCTAATCATATTTTTCAACACACATTCACACATACACATCATGACCAGTCTGTTGTATTTACATAACAGCCTTACAACATCCCACAAAGCACAACATATAATAATTCTACACAACCTAAAAATGGACAACGTAACGTTACCTCCCTTCGCTAAATTTCTATGTCGATAACTCCAAACCCATTCAAACATTAACCAAACTGTTCCAGCAACATTTACACATATAATTAGAACTAAAACATTCTTATAACAGAACTTGAGAAGTCATGAAGGACGTGAGCTAATAGCCTTACATACAACACCCCGCAAGTTCCAATCAACAAGATGCTTAAGATAACACAATAAAATGCGCTTGTTAAGTTAAACCAAAATCAGGGCAGCAACCTTAGGGTGATGTTTATAAATCAAACCATGTTAAGAACACCAAGTTCTATTCATAATACAACTCATAAACCATAGAGAAGTCACCAAAACAAAAGTCAAGTGTGCAATAACTTTCTGCCCACATGCTGTCCAACAATTTCAGCAAGCATAACTAGTATCTGTCTCTTGTTTTTCATGATGAAACTATACTAAATACACAATTATAATTATTTACCTTTGTATTCAAGGTTTATGGTCTCCTTAAGAACCCTAAAAGAGTCGTTTGGCTTCTTCACAAAGTTGAGAAAAGTTGAGAGGAAATTTAGAGAGCAAATCTGATTTTTGTGAGGTCAAGTTGAGAAATGACTTTTGGGAGCTTCTTTGAACCCTTTTTATAGTGTGATTTGGCCGAACTAATGAGGAATTATCAGCCTTATTTCACCAAGTAGGTGATGCAGCTCCTTTCTTCTTTCATTTGGACCTTTTGGGGCTCCAAATTGCTTGGACTTGGGCTGCCTATTTTCAGCTTTCTATTTCACTTGGGTTGGGCCTAAAGTATCCAAGAACTAGTGATGTCTTTAGGCCCTTTTGGTTATACTTCTTGTCCTGATCATATAGACCATTTATTATGCGAAAATATGGGCAAACGTTACACCCTTAATATGGACTTTATTTATAATCGAACTTGGACAAATTTGACGTCGAACCTCCTCTCCGCTTAGATTGCAAATTTAAGCTAAGCAAGTAGGTGATTCACCTGCTAACTTCCTAAGTCCTACAAGCACCTCAATTTTCTTACTTCATTTAAGGCCGTAGTCTACTCAATTTGACACAAAATATATATACACTCGACCCTCTTAAGCGTTAGACGCACATATAGCCCATTAACATGAGATTCAAAAACTTTTAAAATTTAGTGCCAATTAGTCCAAGCCATGTCATGTTTCATTTGACTTGTACTAGTAGTGCAAGATATGGGGTGTTACATCCTCCCCCCTTAGGAACATTCGCCCTCGAATGTTAGTACAATTGGATAGCTTAACCAAGTTTAAACCTGTGCTTACACAAACATTTGACAACATATTAAGTATTTAATCACATGTACCTATTAGTGTCCTAATTTTGCATGTTGGACTTCCTCTTTATCTTCAAATAAGTAAAGGTACTTTGATTTCATCATGTCCTCAGTCTCTAATGTTATCTCTTCTGCTTGCTGGTTCCTCCAAAGTACTTTAACTAAAGATATTTCTTTGTTCCTTAGCTTCTTAACTTGTCAATCTAGAATATCAACAAGTACCTCTTCATAGTTGAAATCTTCTGTAACCTGCACATCCTCAATAGGAGTGATACGGGATGGATCACCTATGCATTTTCGAAGTATTGAGACATGAAAAACTGGATGAAACATTGAAAGCTCTTAGGGTAGCTCTAGTTCATATGCAACCTGCCCGAACTTCTTAATAATCTGATATGGCCCTATATAACGTGGGCTCAGTTTTTCTTTCATACCAAATCTCATAACCCCTTTCATTGCAGATACCTTTAAAAACACCCAATCCCCTACTGAGAATTCATTCCTCTCCTCCTAGCTTTCGCATATGATTTGTGATGACTTTGGGCTGTTTCTATCCGCTGTTGTATCACCTTAACTTTTTCCATGGCTTGTTGTACTAGATCTGGCCTAAGTAAGGTGGTTTCACCCATTTCAAACCTCCAATTGGTGATCTACATTTCCTTGCATACAAAGATTCATAAGGTTCCATCTTGATACTCGCGTGGTAGTTGTTGTTATAGGCAAAGTTAATAAGTGGCAAATGGTCCACCCAACTATATTTAAAGTCCAATGCATAAGCACGCAAGATATCTTCAAGTATCTGAATGGTGTGTTCTGCCTGACCATCTATTTGAGGGTGGAATGCTGTACTCAAATTCACTTGTGTCCCTAAACTCTTTTGGAAGGACTTCCATAACTTTGCAGTGAATTGAGCTCCTCGATCAGATATAATGGAGATAAGGACTCCATATAGCTTGACTATCTATTTGACGTATAGCTTGGTATATTCTTCAACTATATAATCACTTCTGACTAGTAAAAAGTGTTTTGACTTTGTGAGTCTGTCAAGTATTACCCATATGGAGTCAAACTTCTGAAATGAGTGAGGCAAACCTGTAACAAAATCCATATTGATCATATCCCACTTCCATGTTGGAAGATCTATATATTACATATAACCTCCTGGCTTTTGGTGTTCTACTTTCACTTGTTGGCAATTTGGACATTGAGATACAAATTCTGCAAGGTCCTTTTTCATGCCTCCCTACCAAAACATCCCTTTCTGGTCATGGTACATCTTAGTTGATCCTGGATGGATGGAATATCGGGAATGATGGGCTTCTTGCATTATTCTTGTTCTTGATCCATTAATATCAGGCACACATAATCTATTTTGGCAGTAAAGTACTCCATTTTGTGCAAGATCAAAGCCTTTTATTATATCCTGACTCACCTTTTCCTTAAGCTATCTAAATAGGATCCTCGAACTATTTTTCTTTCACCTTTATTACCAATGAAGACTCCGCAGCATTCTGCATAATAACCCCTTCCTTTGGAGTTTCAAGAAGGAGAACCCCTAAATTGGCTTGCTGATGTAGATCCTTAGTCAATCCTTGTCTTACCATAGCTTGATAACCAGAATTCATGATTGCCTTATGACTCAGAGCATTAGCTACCATATTTGCCTTCCCCAGATGGTATAGTATATCAATATCGTAGTCTTTTACTAGCTCTAGCCATCTCTACTATTTTAAGTTTAGGTATTTCGGCTTAAAGTTGTGTTGTAGTCTCTTATGATCAGTATATATATCAATGTGAACACCATACAAATAGTGGTGCCATATTTTCAAAGCAAATGCAACCGTTGCTAACTCAAGATCATGGGTTGGATAGTTTTTAACATGTGGTCGTAGTTGTCTAGATGCATAAGCAATTACCCTACCATTATATGTCAGTATACACCCTATGGCAACTCTTGAAGCATCGCAATACAATGCATACCCCTCAGTACCTTCTGGAAGTACTAGCACAGGTGCAGAAGTTAGCTTATTTTTCAGCTCCTGGAAGCTTCTTTCACATGCATCATTCTATTGAAAGTTGGTCGCCTTACGTGCCAACTTTTTTAGGGTTGTAGAAATAGAAGAAAAACCTTCAACAGAGCTTCTGTAATTACCTGCCAAACCTAGGAAGCTCCAAACTTTCGTGGGTGTTGTTAGTCTTGGCCAATCTTTCACAGCTTCTATCTTTTGTGAATCAACCCTTATTCCCTCATTAGACATAATATGACCCAAGAATACCACTTACATTAGCTAAAATTCACATTTAGAAAACTTGGCATACAACTATTGATCACGAAGAATCTGTAACACCTATCGCAAGTGATCTGCATGATCCTCTTCTGATCTTGAATATACCAAAATGTCAATTATAAATACTATCACAAACACATCCATGAATTGCTTGAATATCCTATTCATCAAATCCATAAAAACTGCTAGTGCATTCGTTAGCCTAAATGACATAATAAGAAATTCAAAGTGACCATTGCATGTTCTGAAAGCTATCTTGGGTATATCTTGCTCCTTCACCCTTACTTAGTGATAACCTGATCTAAAATTAATTTTTGAAAAGCATTTGGCACCCTGTAACTGATCAAATAAATCATCAATCTTGGGACAATTGTCAATAGTCAATACACAATCTCAAGGTCCCATCCTTTTTGCGTACAAATAACGTTGGTGCACCCCAGGGGGACACACTAGGTCTTATAAAACCCTTATCCTGTAAATCTTTTAACTGCTCTTTTAATTCACGCAATTTTGCTGGGGCCATTCTTTTATGGAGGGATAAAAATAGGTTGAGTTCCTGGAATCAAGTCAATATCAAAATCTACTTCTTATTCAGGAGGTAAGCCTGGGAGTTCCTCAAGGAACACATCAACAAATTCATTCATTACTAGAATTGACTGAAGAGTTGGCGATTCTACCTTCATATCCCTTACTCTGAGTAAATGATATATATACCCCTTGGATATCATCTTTATAGCCATACAGTAAGCGATAAACTTCCCCTTTGCTGCCCTAACATTGCCTTTCTATTCAAGAACTGCCTCATTTGGAAAGTGGAAATACACTCTCTTAGTTCGGCAATCCACAGTGCCATAACAAGAGGCTAACCAATCCATACCCATTATAACATCAAATTCCACCATTTTTAGCTCAATAAGGTCAGCCATATGTCTCGGTCATAAACAACTACTACATAGTCATAATAAATCCTTCTAGCC
>JAOTQJ010057667.1:0-14004 GCA_025642045.1 Solanum sejunctum
TTGCAGGTGAGGTTAGTCAGTAAAACAGAGGAAACTCTGCCAAATTTTTGGTAGATTTTTAAGACTTTAAGTTAAGGGTTTTGCGGATTAATGTTGGTTTAAGTGCCTAATCGGTACAAGTCATGGCCCCGGGGTTGGGTCGTGACATTTAGTGATACTTGAGATTTGGTTTTGAAAAGTTTTGGGGCAAGGTGACACTTTATGGAACCCTCAAGCTCGATCTAAGTTCACTTTCAAGCCTTCAATTCAAGATTATTTATGTTGTTTAATGCCATCGTGGGTCTCTTACATCAGGTCAAATTCAAAGGAATTTCATTGGCTAAGTTTTTCACAAGTACCGATAGAAGGGTCAAATTTAAATAAGCATATGTTTAAGCACATTTGAAACTGGATGGCCTATGATATGTCAAATGAAAGCTCTTTGAGTTAGCTTCACAACACACTTGGTTCACCTCATTCTGAGTTCAGATGAAGGAGACCATTTAAGTGAGACCCTCCTGTGTAGGGATGTCACACGAACAATTTGACGGGCAGTGTGACCTTGGATGAACCGTTTGGATGGGTTAGGGCTGGAAAAGGCCATTTTTGTCCTAAGGAATAGGAAACCCTTTGAGTTATATTTCAAACACACCTGGTTTCACCTCATTCCGAGGTCGGATGAAGGAGTTATGATCATTTTCTTGAGACCCTTTTGTGCAGTGATTTCATACGGACAGCTTGACGACCAGTGATGTTTTGGACGGGCCGTTTGGATGGATTGAGGTTGGAAAAGGACATTTTTGGCCTAAGGAATGTGATAGTCCAGTGGCATGGGCCGTGTCGCTTACAATTGACCTTGTGGAGGGTCATAGGGGTGTGCAAGAGAGGCAAGGTTGTCATGAGGGAAAATTTTGGCTAAGTAAGGTGCCATGGGCACCCTTGACTAGCCGCGTGACGATTGATGGCTAGTAGGAATGAGGCGTGGAATAGCTTGGCCATATCTTCTTGCCTAAGTATGGTTGGAAGAACCACTACACTGTCCATGTAACACCACACAGTCCGTAAAAGTGGTCTGTCAAAGTGACGTTGATTCTAACTTTTTCTCAAGTGTTTCAATTGCAATTTTGAGCCTAAGTCTTATCTCACGGGCACTCCACACGACTCGTAGAGTGCCACACGACCAGTCAAGCCTTTAGTGAAGCATCATTTTGCCAATTTTTTCATCCGTTCACTAATAGTATTTTTGTATATTTTAATTACTCTAATGACCTTTTTAGACTTCCAATGCTATCTTAACCTTCCCGAAAGACCTAAACCCAATTCCAAAGGATCAAAGTCATTACTCTCATCTCAAAACACATTCTTAAATTCTCTCAAGAGCCTCCACCAATACCCCAATACAAATCCAAGAAAACTCAAGAACAAATTTTGGATTCTAAGACCCACTTCAAAGCTTTCATTCTTTCCCAACTCAATTCCAAGGAACTCAAGATCTAAGGTATGTGGGTTGATCCTTGATTCCTTCTAATCAAGGAGACCCAAAAGTTATTTTCAAGAAAACCTACATGGATGTTGCTTACTTTAATTTGGGGTTTTGAATATTATGATTTCTAAATTCTATTGGTGCATGGTTAGTGTTTATTTGATTATTTTAATGTGATTGAAACTCTTATATGAGGTTTTACTTTGGGTTTATGAAATTACAAGTACCATGCCCCTTCTTAAAAGCTTGTTTATGCATGGGTCAATTTATGTTGGATCTAAATATGGATTTAATGGTGTATTTACATTTATTTCACAATATATTGTTTATTTTGAATCAAATCCTAATTACCTATGCCCTTTTTATATCATTCATAGCATATGCATTCATGTTCATGAAAATTTATGAAAATTATGTCATGGATTAAGCCCAATTATGTTCTACGATATGATTTTGATAAAATATTAGATATGACAAGAATGTGATCACATATATGTCTATTAAATATGACTGTTTGAGCATTTTGGGGTGCTTGCACCATTTTGATATACAAATGGACTATTCCTATGCATGAGTATATTGATTATGAAGCTATGATTCTGGCATTTGAGTCTAAGTATGAAATTCCTATGAATGTTATTTAGCTTTAAAGATTAAGGATGCATTGAAATGATCTTGGAAATTAATATTGTCTTTGAAAGCATATGTGTGTGTGTATATATATCTACACACACATATATGTATTCTTGTGGGATAATGACTTAGCACCAATGGATGGAGGGTTTACTCTCTTTCCTTGAAGTATGTGCCTAACATAGGTTTCTTTTCTGAAATGGGAGTTGTCCCATAAGGAAAGATTCCTCTGAAATGGAATTTGTCCCTTAAGGAGAAGAAATACTTTGATTAGATTTATGATTTGTGAAAATCCTATACGAAATGGGAGTTGTTCCATAAGAAAGAATACTTTATGCGAAATGAAAGTTATCTCGGAAGGTGAAGTATGGTCTACCCTTGGCAAGTAAACCACCTCTTTACCAATCAGGGGATTTTATCGGGATTCCAAGTAATAGATCGCTTGGTCTTACTCATGTCGGGTAAGGTCACATCACCATTATATATGAGCATCATTTGCATTTCATGCATCATGAACTTCATAGAATCTTGTTATATTATTTTTATTGATATTAATTATTTTTATATTATGTGTACTTATCATCTAACCTTGATATATAGGTTTTGGTAAGTTACATCTGTTGCACCTCGCATACTTAGTACATTCAAACATAATAATACGTACTTTTGCCTATATAATCTCACCATGTAGGGACTGGAGATCACTTTCATCCACCGTTTGATGGCTAGATCGGATTTTGAGACATTGGTTATGGTAAGTCTTATCTTCCAAGGACAAGCCACCATTCCTCTACCTTAAGTTTCTTTCGTTTTTGTTATCCATACTTTGAGGGTGAGCTCGGAACATGTCTTGGCCCCCATCCTATCTTATAACTAGAGGCATTGTTGGACATCTTGTAGACTCTCGTTGAATCTATGTGTTATATGTTATATTTGAACCTTACGATCCTGATTATCTTTTGGTTATGGCTATCATGGATTGATTATGGGAATTTGATATGTATATGTATGTTTGATGTGGAAGTGTGGAAAATCCTAAGTCCCAAATTATCCCCATAGTGTGAGTCCTACCTTTCTATCCCTTAGAACTATGTATTCAATTTTGAATGCGCTTTCGAATTGATGATGTGAATTTTGGGTACTTTGAGGCTTGTTTGGGGACTCTCAAGTTCCATTTGCATGTCACTCCTAGATCGGGTCCGGGCTGTGACAATCTTCATAGTGTGCTCAACTAACCATTACCCATAGTCCTTGTCAACATCCCCTTGGTAGAGTTCGATTGATTAGACGAGAACACATTATTAAATCCTATTAATCATTCTTTTTTCCTATTCATTACCACCTGGATTTGGTAGAGTTCGGTTGATTAGACGAGAACACATTATCGAATCCTATTAATCATTCTCTTTTCCTATTCATTACCACCTGGATTGGAAAGGTAACATTAGGCAAGTTCTAATATTGACTACCACTAGAAACTATTCAAAATTAAGAGAAATGATTAATACATGCAAATACCTATTCTAAGAATTGCAAATAATCTGGGTTTTCTAAGTTAGATCTCATGGTTCCCATAATCGCAAGTTGTGGGTTTAGCTACTCATATCTTGGGCAAATAAAAAAACAATGAATAGAGAAGACATGGTTAATCACCTACCCAAGAAGATGAAGAACAAAAAAACCCAATGTGTATTGAGAATCACAAGATTGAAAGATGAATTTAATCTACAAGTGAATCACTTCTCCAAAATGTAGTCTCCAAAACTAAAACCCTAAGAATATTATAATTTTTTACTCTCTACTGTATTCTCAGTTGCTCTCTATATATAAAAATTGAAAGCTTGCTTTAAAATGACCTAGTATTTTTTATTTATAGTATTTATAAATAAGTCCCTAAATTAATTAGAAAAATTGGCCGACGTGCTCTACGACTTGCAGTTACGACTCGTAACTAGGGTCACGAGTCGTAATCAGGATTTCATGTTCAGCTCTTAGATTTTGGACTTCACTGCTATGAAATATCTTCACGAGTCGTATTTTGATCTACAACTCATATTGCCCTCTCGTAGTCTATATCTGCAGTACTTGGTCCAAAACTGGGGAACATTGAAAATGATTATGAAACCTTCTGATACCGCTTGTAGAGTGATCTACGACCCATAGAGTTTCATGTGGCTGAACTTTAGTTTTGCTTCAACACTGGAAATCTCTACGAGGCCACCTCTACGACTCATAAACTGAGATATGATTCATAAAGGGTCTCGTATGTCCTCAAAAATCAGCAAAACCTGCCATTTTACCCAAAATTATGCCAACTTGTTTTTCCTATAGAAACAAACACACAAACACATAAAAACCATAAATATCGCATTGAAAACATACAAAATCTCAAGTTTTAAGCATCAAATGTGATGTATTTTGATAGCACATCAACACCCTCAACTTAAAATTGTTGTTTGTCCTTAAGCGATGACTCAATCTAACTATATAACAAAGCAACACACAGAATAGAACTAATGGCATATCTTGTGCAATTTAAGCCCAAGTATCCACACCATCTTTTCAAAACAAGACCAAATAACTATTTTCACAAACCAACACATAATGATGCATCCGGCAACACAACTGTGATAAGCAAGAGAATATCCATAATACACAATTCCTGAACAAGTCAAATACTAACAATGCAACACAGATGCCCTTACAGAAAGAAGTCCCAAGTAAAGCACTTAAAGATGATTTTGAATATTAACACTGGGACTGTGAAAACATACTTTCACTCAAAGATATTCATGCACATTGGCTAATACTATAGGCTTGCCCCTATGCTCATGACTCAGATTTTTAACTAGCTAAACTAGGATCACTCTAGGACTTTCTAGGGTTGTCACATAGGCTTATGGGACTTTGGTAGGGCATTTTTGAAAACATAGTGACTAAAGACCATCCTTGAACTCTGTTTTTTATCACTTTCAGCTTATCAACTAAATCAATTTACCTTATTCTCCTGTTTTCTTCATTTTCAAGCTTTTCCAGGTATTCTTTTCTCATTTTTCAGTTTTTACCTCATTTTCACAAACTATTTTGCATCCAATCTAAATCTAAGACATCTTTTTCTTTTTCTTTCTCCTGATACATGATCTTCTTCTTTTTCTTTCTATTCCCAACTCACCACCTTATTTTTGTGATTTCACCTCTACACCGATCACCCTCAACTTAAGCTTTTAGCCTATTTTGAGGTACACAATATCCATTCCCCAAATTAGGGCCACTTTTAGTAGCCACCCTAAACTTAGGAATTTTACTTTAGTCAAGGTTCACAATGCTCAAGGACAGACCAGGGCCAATCTCAAGGATCATCACTAGACAAGGCTAGGCTAATTAGGTGTTTAAGAAAGAATTAATTCATGCAAGGCTCAATTATTTAGAACAAGGAATAAAACATCATTTAGTTAGTTATGTAAGGCTAATATGGACTAATTAAAGAATAAAGGCCTAGAATAACCTCATAATCCATTTAGTCTAGCATCTAACTTAGAGTAACAGGGCAAGTTTTGAATTAGTACAAAATATGCATGAAACTGGCATAATAAGTTCATTCACATATGGAATTGCATACCTTATCAACAAGAAACTCACAGATCATGCTTCATATATCAATTACCCTCACTCATCAAGACAAATATTGCCAAACACCCGAATATACATTTTTGCAAAATAACTACTAATAAAAACATTTTTGGTTACCAATTTTCAAAATATTTCAAAATAATCATCAAAACATTATACATGTCATAAGTTCAAGTACAACATGATACAAATATTATCTAAAATAATCTTAACATATCGGTTTAACAAATATTAAATATCCACGAGGAAAAAGCACACAAGCAAGAAAATTTTGAGATCAAAATTTGGGGTACTTATCGACCAAAAGATACTCAAAGTTCATCCTAGTCCATAGCTGCCCACACCCCATCAAAAAAAATTGTACGTTATCCTCAATATGCAATATCAAAATCAAAATAACTATAAGGGGTCAAAAACAAACATATCTTGGTGCCTAAGCAACAATCTCGGGTTGTATCTGATCATCACCCTCCTGCAGGGTAGTCCGTGCAGTAGCTGAATTCGATGAGCCAATAACTATCACTCTATCATGCTCCTAGGCTTGTATCAGCTCCTCTTCTCGCCTTAACATCCTCAAAACTCACCCGAGCTCATCCTCTGCCTCTTCCTCATCAACCTCAGAGAACTTTGATTATACATGCCTATCTTCTGACTCATCACCTTTCATAAGGGGTCTCTTCGCAGAAAGGCTGTGTGGGATCCAATGTGCCAAATAGATCAAATAGCGACTTTGAAAGTGTAGACTCTGGAACTGTAACTGGTGTGGCTAGTAAGGAAGTCACGTTATCCTTAAGTTTTGCAATCTCATTATGTATGGCCGATAGATTTGATGGCTGGGCCTCAGCTAACCTCTTCTGCACCTCATCCTCAAAGGCATCAATGCGGGCATCCACCATAGAAATACACTCATGAACTATAGAAATAGTAAATGCCTTGCATCGCTCCTATAGGTCTGCAATTATCTGCCAGACCTATAGCTTGAGCTATTGAATAAGCCAAGAAACCTGTGTCTCAATCCGTAATATATGTTGTGCCATGGCATGAATAAAAGCCGTAGACACGTGAACCATTTGTAGTGTGAAAGTCTGTGATGTAGGAACCTCTGGTGCAGGAGCAGCTAAAGTGGGACCCTCTCAATATTAACTACCTCAGGCTAGCTACTAGGGTCTCTCATTAGTCGTAGTAGCAATAGTAGTAGGGGCAGTTGTTGAACCCATCTATGGTGGCTCTGGAGCAAATGTATCAGGCATAGGAGGAGGTTGTGTCCTCTGAAGTGCCACAAGGTTCTCATCAGCCTTAATCAAGTTGGGATCTAGAGTGTGTAGGGCCGATACCAAATGGTCATGATAATGCAATAGCTGTACTTTGGACTCAATGTAGAGTTGATAGATCAAGATTGGAAATGGAATCGAGGTGGACCTCTTGAGCACTAACTCATGAATCTACTCCATGATCATTCGATCCTAATAAATCTCGTCGCTAGCCAAGATGTTGGTAACTAGTACTGCTCACTCCAGTGTGAGTGTGTTATACACTAATGTAGGTCAGATATGAGATCTAACAATCGCCTACCAAAACTTGGCAGGAAAAGTAAGGGAAGCCTTGACAATAGGCTTTATATGTGTAGTGACCAAGCAGGCTTTAGACCCTGCTTAACAATGTGACTGGCCACCAATCTCAGCAATGATGTCCTTTGTACTGGATCCTTCATAAATAGTGAATGTTTGGCTTGCCCCAACTTATGATCAAACTCAGCTATCGACCTCGGGGCTTAATATGTGGGATCAACCAATACATGGTGGATCATCTTCTCTGAAATATCGGCCTGTCGCCCTTTCACTAATGACTCTCTCAATCTTGACTGCGTGAGAGGTATCTTCCTTTTGGAAAGATCATAAAGAATGGTGGTTACGTAAGCTGCATAGAACTCCCGCAACATATGTGGGGCATATCATCTAAGCTTATCTGTTAACCACTTGATCCCATGTCGTGTTATTGTGTCCTCCAATCCTAGTACATGACTCAATCCATCGTCAATCTACCGAGGCTCTCATATATCGACTATATGGTCTTGTCTTGCCCCTTTAGATGGAAACCCTCTATATATATGGCCTACATCCTGTCAATACCCTATCGATGAATAATGGGGTCTGGCGTTAAAGAAGATGACGGGGCAACTGAAGACTGGGCAACTTCTCTATCTTGGGAGCCATCCTTCAAACTTTGCTCATCGCTGGACATGGTCATTTAGGACATTCTACTCCCTGTCCTCTCACTGCCTTCCTCATCAGACTGGAAATACCACGGTCTACGCCTAAGTTTGCCTAGCTCTATCCATAGCTCTCGTCAATGGTCGAGTCATTGATCGGTCAGGCTGAGTATAATAAACTTCTATAGACCCACTCACTTGGGTCTGATTGTCATTCGAGTGTTCATCATCAGTAGGCTCATCTCTGAGTTGCTTCTGGAAAGCCTCAATCTGAGCTTAGTTGACCTTTAAGGCCATAGTATCAACAAATTAAACAAGAACAAACCATAATTAGCCCCAAAAATCAACAAATGACAAACAAGAAAAGTGCATTGGATCAATTGCAGTCAAGTAACACAAAGACCAGTTACAACTCATTGTTAGAACTACGAGTCGTGAATGGGTTATGTAAACCAAATATGCAAAATAAATTAGAACACTAGAACATTATATAATACCCAGTTATGACTCGTAACTTGGATTACGGGATGTAAACAAGTTTCCTATAAAGTTCCAGAGAGAAAAATTAGGACATACATGAGTCCATGAGACCCATCTATGACTCATAGAAGGTCTCGTATGATGAATTATTGAGAACATCACAGTACTGGAACTTCCCATGAGAGGCAATTACAACTCATGTACTTATCTACAAGTTGTAAACGACTCTTATGATAGTAATTTTCCAAGTACTTGATGTACCTCAACTCATTACACGAACCCCACGGACAACTGAAACACTATCCTAGCAGCATCGAAGCAAGCATCTGACACTTATATGCTAAGCATAAGTTAACCTGTACCTTAAACATAATTTCTAAGAAAATCTACCCCACCAAATAGGATGTAACACTCAGTACCCAACCACCTTAACCTTTCCGAAATTCATTCAAATGTATACCCATAGCACCACCCTTAAATCACAAATAATAACCATTCAATCACATTTCGAATGCGCTTGGGGTATAGTTCTATAGGCATCACAAACATCAAGCACCCCATAATTCCAACTAAATCAATATAACCCAAACACAATTATACCCCTGTGAAATTGATACTCAATAATTATTCATGAACAAATTGCAATCATTCACTCCAAAAAGGAACATGATATCATAGGCATTTAATTAGCAATCAAAAGGTCATAACACCAAATTCTAGGTATAACAATCAAATACATCAAAAACACCCCCAACCTCACATTCTCCGTTTATTCAAATCAAGAATTTGAGGTCTAAACTCAAACAAATCTCCATCATCAAAGAACACAATAAAGATTAACGGAAATTTTAATCTTGTAAGTTAACCAAGATACTTACTAGAGATGAAGAAGGTTGTGAAGATGAAAAAGGAATGTGAATAGGTGAAACCCCAGGTTTCCCAGAATTTCTTACCAAAAATATGATGAAGTGGCCGGAGAAATGATCAAAAATACATGTGGAAATAAGGTTTGGGAAATTGTTTGATAATTACGGTTAAAAATGGGGTCAAAATAATTTTGACCCCTTTTTATACTTTATCGGGTTTAAGCTTTAAAATCACTGAGTTGGGTCTACGAAACTCCGATTATGAGTCATATCTTAGTCTATGACTTGTAAGTCCTGGCGTCGCAGACCACTTCAACACCTAGAAAACTTCAAAAATATACTTGGATTCTATGAAATCATTCACGACTCATAATGTGGATTACGAGTCATAAAGTTGGCTCGTAAATAGAGTGCACACTTAACCTACTCACTATAACTCTCTATGAGACAAGGTTACGAGTCATAAAGTGCAATACGACTCGTAAGTTTGGTCGTAGAGACTGCATCAACTACAATTCTCAGCAAAACTTGAAGTCTTTGTCCTAGACCTGTATGCTCCTCATAAAATGCACTTGCACCTTGAATGCAACAAATCCAACATCAAAAATATCAATCAAAACACAAACAAACAATTAACTCAAAAATTTTAAAAACTGAAAATAAACTCAAAACTAAGCTAGAACATCAAAATACTTGGGTTACCTCCCAAGTAGCGCCTAATTTATTATCGCGACACGACTTAGTCTTCTTGAAAACTCAAAGTTCCTCAACTTTTGGTGAGTTGATGTCACCAGACTTTGCCTCTTTCCTCATGCCACTTTGAATCTGCTCTAATTGTGTTGATACAAGTTTGAACAAGCTATTAAGCTGTTGAATTGCCATCGAACATTGGTCAACTTTATAGTTTATTTTGATAATGTCGAGCTTGATCTCTCATAATATCTCCTCTTTTGTATTTGCCTTCTCTACCAATTGAGCAAACATATCTTTAACTCTAGAACTTTCATTTCCTTTATGATGATGGTACAGTAGCCTAATCCAACTGCTCCTATCACACTCTTCCTCATGGCTTACATCCTTGGTTTAGTGGCTTCCTCGACTACTCCCTGGAGTATTTAGACCTTGTGCGTATTTCATGAGCATCTCCATATTTACGCTATTTTGTTCAAGCCCAACCATTACAGTCACGAGAGGCGCGGGCGTGACGTCCAAGCCCGCGGTCGCAATGCCGCCTCCACGCAAGCCTTCGGTCACCGAGCCATTTGGAAGATTTTTGCATTTATCTTTGCTTGCTTAGAGCTCCGATCAAAGCTATCCATGTAACTAGTTGGTTACTCGTAAATAAGTCTATAGACATGATGGGTGTCAGCCAATTTATCCATTCATTCAGCAACTTCTGCAAATGATTTCCCTTAGACTCAACCTCCCATAAGAGTATTTGCATGTGCTTAATTATCCGGGCATAATGCTCGGTAGAAACTCATCACTAGTGTTGTATGGGACATGCTATCTGGAGCACTCATTAAGCATCCTTTGAACTGGTCCCATGTAGAATTGAGTGAATCACTAGAGAATTGTTGGAAGCTAATGTTTTTGTCCCTCTGCCTAAACCTGCTTGACCTAACAAAGAACCTTGCTAATAAATCCCTTTGTAATTCCACACAACTAATGATCACACCTTTTGAAAGTTCAGATAACCACGCTGTCGCATTGCCTATGAGAGAGAATGGAAAGACACGAAGTCTCACAGCATCCATAGATAGATGATGTATTTCCATTACACCCCTACAAACATATGTGACATAATGCAAATGGCCATGTGGATCTTCGGACGACATGCCCGCAAACAAACCACGGTCTTGCAACCTTAGGATTAGCTCATTAGAAATAGTGAACTTTTAGTTAGCCGGTAAATGCGACAACACAATAGCTCCCAGGATAGTAGCATTGTTTTGAGCCATTCGTCTTGTAATCCACTGAACCTCTTAGTCAATCGAAACTAAGGGAATGCATTAACTCCTTGTATTGGGCATACAATACCTATTATACTCTACAAAGAAACTAAACAAATAAAAATAAAAATTAAAATAAAATACAAGAGACTAAAGAAATTAACACTTGAATTATACTACTAGTGAATCCAAATCAAAGTTTCATTGTATTCCCCGGCAACAACGCTATTTTTCTTTGATCATAATCAAGATACACCTTTTTTTAGGTAAAACGATCATCAAAATAATAAATCTAACCAAGATTAGGGTCGAATACCATAGGGAATACAGGACTTTACAACATGGTTCACCAATAATCAATTCAAGAATTAACTAACTCAATTCCCAAAAGGGGGGGAGGTTTGCAACAATTGATAGGAAATTAATCTAAACTAACTAAAATTGAAAGACAAACAGTAATGGAGAGTAACTTGGGTATTGTGTTCTCCATGATTCACTAACCCAAATCACCAGATATCATAATTCTCAGCTAGAATATTAAATGTAGGACAGTAATTTAGGTTCTTCCAGCCCTTTGGTCAAAGGTGAAGGTTGAATTTCACTATGAGACTTGGTCTATCTCCATAATGTGCTCAACTAACCATTATCCATAGTCTTAGTCAACCTCCCTTTGGCCGAGTTGGGTTGATTAAACGAGAACACTTCATCGAATCCTATTAATTATTCTCTTTTCCTATTCATTACTACCTAGATCGGGAAGGTAACACTAGACAAGTTCTAATGTTGTCCACAACTAGAAAATATTCAAAATGAAGAGAATGATTAATATATGCAAATATTCATTCTAAGAATTGCAAATAATTCAGGTTTTTTAAGTTAGATTCCCATGATTCCTACAACCCCAAGTTGTGGGTTTAGCTACTCTTGGGCAAATAAAGAAATAATGAATAGAGAAGATATGGTTAATCACTTTTCCAAGAATATTGAAGACAAGAAAGCCCCATGTGTATTGAGAATCACAAGATTGAAAGAAGAATTTGATCTAGAAGTGAATCTCTTCTTCAAAATATAGTCTCCAAAACTAAAACCCTAAGAATATTCTAATTTCTTACTCTCTACTCTATTCCGAGTTGCTCTCTATGTACAAAAACTGAAAAATCGCTTTAAAATAACTTAGTATTTTCTATTTATAGTATTTATAAATAAGTTCCTAAAATAATTAGAAAAACTGGTTGGCGCACTCTACGACTTGTAGGTACGACTCATAACTAGGATCAAGAGTCGTAATTGAGTTTTCCTATTTAGCTATTGGATTTTGGACTTCACTGCTACAAAATATCTTCACGAATTGTAGTCTGATCTACGATTGATATTGCCCTCTCCTAGCCCATATCCACAACACTAAGTCCAAAACTGCGGAACACTGAAAATTATTATGAAACCTTTCGATATGGCTCGTATAGTGATCTATGACCTATAATTGGTTTTGTGTGGCTGAACATCAGTTTTGCTTCAACACTGGAAATCTTCACGAGGTCACCTCTACGATGACTCATAAATAGAATTACGACTCGTAGAGGGTCTTGTATGTCTCAAAACTCAGCAAAAAACCTATAACTTTTCCCAAAATAGTGCCAACTTGCTTTTCCTATAGAAACAACCACAAAAACACATAAAAATCATAAATGTCGCATTGAGAAGACAGAAAATCTCAAGTTTAAGGCATCAAATATGTTGTATTTTGATAGCACAACATTAACATTCTTAATAAATGTTATTGTGATTATTATTTTAAGCAGAAAATGAACTTATGAATAATGTATTATAAAACTTTATTCACAGATACATTTTATGCTTAAAACATTACTGCCAATAACGTTTATTCATTTAACACCATCATCCCTGTCAGTTTTTGCCCGTTAAATTTTTTAACTAAAATATAGCCTAAAAAGTTACTGAGAAATACATTTATACTAGTTTTATAAAATTTCAAAAAAATGTATTATTTTGATGAATTGCTTTAAATAATGGGTTAGTTTGATCAGAACTTTAATTTGCTTTTGTTAGAGGTTTTGTTCATGTCCCTATCCAAATATATCTTTTTTTTCTATTGGAATAGGCATAGGAATCAAGCCTAACCCCTTCTATTAATGGTTCACGATTATTACTGTGGTCTTATATTAAGAATAGATTAAAATAAATCTAATGAATATTTTAAAAGTCAAATTTAAATATTTAAAAATCACATAAAACGTACTATAAGTTGTAGTTCTTCTAATGTCAATATGATGAGTTAAATTACTGGTCAAAGTTTACCTCTTTGAAACTAAAAAATGAAAAGTACCACATGAATTGAGACGGAGGAGTATAGCTTTTATAAAACGTTATTACAATCAAACCTCGTTATATAACAACAATTAGTTATAACAACATTTCCCTGTAATGACCTAATTTCTTCAAAGCTAAATTTTCATGTTACATTTTATTTCTTCATAGCAATTAACAATATTTTACCTATAACAATAATGTATAAAATTTATGCTAATATATTATGTAATAATATTTAGTAAGAAATATATTATATGTATAAGAATATAAAATATTAAAATATTTATATATGATATTATCATTGATGTAATGCACATAGTAAATTTCAAATATGTATATTGTAATATAAAATAAAATTATCAAAATACCCCTAGAGGAGAGATGTACACATAGCGCGTCTCATGCACTGATGATAAATCCGAGGCTGGATATGTGATCAACATT
>JAOTQJ010057689.1:0-14002 GCA_025642045.1 Solanum sejunctum
ATATTTATATATATATGTGTATATGTTTCTGTATGTTCTAGGAGCTGCTGCAGGTGCGGTTAGTCAATAAAACAGAGAAAACTCTGCCGAAATTTTGGTAGAATTCCAGACTAGGTTATAAAGGAATTTGGTTTAGTATGTGTTTGCGTGCCCCTATCAGGCACTGGTCACGACCCCAGGATGGGGCGTGACAGTCTAGACCCTAGGCTTAGGTCGGGACAATTGAAAAATTTCTTAGTATTTGAGTCCCAATATAAGATTTTATAAAATTTAGATAGACCAGCAACTTTTAGGTTGTATATATATGCTAGGATCAATTTCTAAGTATTTAAAGTATATTAGTTATGACTTAGAATCATAAGGGATCTTTTACATCAAGCCAAGTCCAAAGAATTTCTACTGACTAAGTTTACATATGAGTTGACAGAAGGGTCACTTTCAAATGACCATATCTCATAAAGTATAATGAGTTAGGTAACCTATGTATATCAAATTGAAGATATTTTAATTAGCTTTCCAACGCATCTGATTTTGCGTTAATCGAAGTTCAAAGTAAAAAGTTATGACTATTTTAGTGAAGATGTGTAGAGTTGTCCGAAGGTCCGCGACAGCTGCACATCGCGGACTTGACACGAACCTTTTTTGGATAAGCTAAGTGAATGTAATTTTATCTTATTTTGAGGATAATTTTACCCTAAAATCTGTAGGAGTCTATTTAAGGTCCCAAAATACATAAAACATTAATTTTCATAATTAAAACTCTCTCATTCACTCCTAAATATAAGCGTTCAATAATTATTAAAAAAATCATCAAGTTAGGGTTGGCTTTCAAGATTCATCCTCAAGGAAAATTATTCTTCATAAATTTCAATCTACCCAACCCAAATTTCTTCATCTATTCATAAATCTCTATTAGAATCTTAAATCATAACCTAGGGTTTTAAGAAAATAAATTCAAGAATTCCAAGAAAGGATTTCTTGATTCTTCTTCTTCAAGAATTAGGGTTCTTCATCGAGAACTCTAAAGATTCTAAGTCAAGAATTCAAGAATCAAAGAGAAGCCCTTCGACTAATATCTTTCCAAGTTCTTCCACTCTAAAAGAACTAATATCTTTCCAAGTTCTTCTACTTTAAAAGAACTACCAAGATTAAGAATTTTCATCAAGAAAGCTAGTATTCATCAAATTTTGATTGTAATTTTAACTTTTCAGGTATGTAAGGCTAAATTAAGGCATGAGAATGTTCTTCCATATGCTCCTATTGATGGAAGTAAAGAGATTATGAAAGTGTTGACCTTTACACATGCTTTTCAGGAATGTTTTCATGTGACTTATATATATTCTATAATTTTTTCATAAATTGATGATTATCATAAACTTGATTTTTCTATTTAAATACTTTTCATGAGTTATTTCAAAAAACCCTACATGTTATTTTCATAAAAGATTGCAAGAATGAACTTAGGAGATGAGTCTAGAACCTTGACGGTATGAATGTGCACGTGACTGTGATTGTGACCCTGATAAGAGAGTGCTAATGATGATGTTGATGGAATTGATGTTTGTGGAGTCTTATAGATCATGAAATTAACCTTAAGATAATGATTCTAACCCAAGAGTAGATGGTTGATGTAGTAAATTGAGTTAAAAATGTCTAATGAGACTAGTTAGATGAGTAATCCATATGATTAATGTCTTATGAGCAGATTGAGTCATGGAAGTAGTATTGAACACCAAATTAAGTAAGAGTAGATAACAACTCAAAGTCAATAACTACATGGTCAGTGTAGGAGAGGATTGAACCATAAAATCAGATGTTTCCTTTGTCCTAAAAGAGGAGTTGTTGTTTTTTATTATGGATCCACCGATGTTGATGTCCTTTACCTCAGTAAGATATTGGATGGATGTGACAATGATATCACTTTGTTGTATCATCACCAGTTCATAGGTGATGGTTGTCCGTTAAAGAAACTCTCAGATAGGTTCTACACTTATAGTACTCTAATTTGTTTTGATTGGGTTAGATTGGATTGGATGGTATTGATGAGTCATTGTCTACTCTTTATTCTTACTTTAGATAGACATTTGACATTCTTATTGAGTATCTTCTGAGTTGATGTTATTCTATATTATTGTGCATATATCTATTCTATTTAGCTATTTTACATATTTGTACATTCAACTGATCAACGTCTATTTGGACTGCATTATTTTATGATGCAAAGACAGGTATTAGAGATCATCAACAAGCGCTTCACTAAGGATCAATTCACATTAAGCTAATAGGTGAGACCTTCTTATTTTCAGAGGATTTCCATATTACTATCATCTAGAATTTTATTTTATTTGATTTAAGGTAGTCATGAACCTATCATTGACACTATCTAGATAGTAGAGTTAGAGTCTTCATAGACCATATAGCGATGAGTTGTTGTTGAGACTTTTTATCTCTTAACTGATTTCTTTTAAAAACTATTCTTTTGTCAGAGAGTTGATTGTTGGCCTATGGCCTCAATATATTGAGACAGATTAATGATTTCATTTGCCCATCTTATTATTCTCTTTATTCTATGTCTTTTTTTTGATTGAATGAATGTGATGAGGCTAAGTGGTTCGATTGAGATCCATCAATGGTTCTGAGTGCCAGCCACACCAAGGGTACCCTCTCGGGGGATGACAAACTTGGTATCAAAGCACAGAGTTCAAGTGTCTTATGGAGTCTATGAAGCCGTGTCTAATAAAGTCCTTATTACTGGTATGAATCATGCCACATCCACAATAGGAAGGCTATAGGACATTATGAATTGTCTCACTTCTTTCATATTCTAAATCGTGCAATAGAGTTATTGCCTAAGAAACTTATGATGATTTATGTGCTGCTCAAACATTTCAACTATATCTAATCTACGAGATGATAGAAACAATAATTTTCAGAACTTGCCAATAAGTTTCTCTATGATAAAGTAATCAGAATATTAGGGAGACTGCACCAGATGTGAGCAAAGCCGACTAGTATGTTAAGTTAATTGATTCTAAAGAATTGTCTATTACTCATGTAAATTATGTGTCTGAGTTAGCTGTAGATGTATCCCCGACTCTCCTATCCAAAACTTGCATTCAATGTTACTCATGAGAGAGAAATTTATATATATAAAACTTTAATATTACCACCTAAGAGTGAGATTTGAGGTCTTACAAACCCTGAGTAGAATTGAATTATCCTAGAGTTAGAAGGACAATGATTGGAAGAACAGGACAAGATAGCAAGAGTGATAGCTGATTGAGGATTGTAGTTAGAGTTATGTATCTAATAGGGAATTAATGGGGTGATGAGTCGATTGCCATAAGTTTTATGAAAGATCATAAGTACCCTATGATTTTTACGATAAGGTACAGATAAAGAGTTATGTTAGAATATGTTAGAGCATGCTCAAACTAGAAAAAGGACTATGTTGATGTATTTTGATATTTGTGTTAGTGAGAGTGAAGTATAGATGTTGAATAGGGGGAGCAAAGTACTATTGACATGATAGATCTAAACTAGGCTCATGATTTTGAGGGAAAGCCCCATGAAATTAATAGAGTTACATAGCTTAGCCAGATAAGGAAGTATAGTGAATGGGTGAGTAGTACATGAGTTATGAAAAGGGAATGTTTTGATCGATTATTGGCTACGAGATTTTAGTAACCCAATATTCCTAAGTTTTACCTAGTAACTATGGGTTAGTATAATATGAGGGAAGTCTAAAAGTAGTTATCGGTTGGTATAATATGAGGAAAGTTTGAGATGCATATATTAGTACTAGACCCTAAAGCTTGAATTTTGCAGAGTAGTATAAAAGAGGAGATAGCATCGTGAGAGTGATGGTCTTGGTTGGAGATTTGATCTAAGAGGCTTGACATAGTATATGTTCAGGATAAAGACTCTGATTTGTATGGAAAGCGACACTATAGGCGGGGTACAAGTTCCCCTTATGTAAGACTAGTGAAATGAGGATAAACTCAATAGGTAAGAAGAGGATTGAGATATGTATTCACGATTGTGTAAAGTTATCTAAAGATCTAAGGTATGACTGTTATAAGAATCTAGGTAGCATATTTGAGTTGTCAACATAGAGTAGGCTGATGTAAGCATTCTTTCCTAGTAATTAAGCCCATTAAGACTTATGGATCGATGATAATGATTTTTCCATTATAGTCTAATTCTTATACAATTAAATTTATAGGAGCATAGGAGTTGAGTGTTAGTAGGCAAAAGAAGAGGTTAGATTGTAAGAGTTATTGAACGTGTCTGCATACGCCAATAAGAGTAGCAAATATAGAAAGATTTCCATAGACACTGAAAGAAGCTAAGAGTGTTATCTTTGAAGGGTATCTTAGTGGCTATTTTATATATGCGACTATAGTATACCAGAAGAGTTTAAGATGTTTTTATGGATAGTGATTCGTTGATCATGTGGAGATATATGCTTATAGCTTAGAAAGGGGAATTGATTTGCAAACTTAGAGAGATGATCTTTGAGCTAAGGGGGAGATGATGAGGTGATAAAATAAAGTAGATCTTGAGTTTTTGATAGTGATAGGTTGATCAAGATAGGAAATCAATTTTTTTCCATCTCATCTATTCCTCATATTTTAGTCGAGATGATCTTCCATTCCTATCTAATGTATGAATGTCATGCCCATGGCCTAGTCCCATGCGCCTTACGATTGATTCTCATTCATGTTGAGTTTCAAGAGGAGAACTAGTAACTTCAGTTAGCGATTCTAATCTTATCTCACAGATCTAAGAGTTTCCAACCTTATGATAAATGAGATATTACTTGAGTTTTATACTACATATAGTTCTATAAACTCAAAATAAGCCTTGAAAGATGTGGGAGATCATATTAGGTTATGAATATTCTCAGACTATATTTTTTTGATTGAATCATACTAATGATTTTTTCGTTCAAAGCCTTTTTAGTAATTCTCCTTTCCATTCTTGATGATAATGTTAATGATAATAGATGAGTAATAGGTGATGGGAGAGAGTGAGTACTCCAGAATTGGGATAATGGAATTGATTTTGTGTCTTTGAGTTGATGTTCCTCTTGAGTCTCTGCGTACTTGAGTATGCAAGTCCTTGATGGTATTCGTGCCTAATAATGATGTTGGAGATAAAGTTTAAATTCTAGATATTGAGTTTGAAGTCTATTCTTGAGAACGAGTATTTGAGTATCTGAATATTTGAGTTCTAGATAGTATTTGTGCTTGACAAGTCTTCTAGTTTACTCATCATTCGAGGATGAATGATTCCAAGGGAAGTTAATATAACACCCCAATTCTTTTAAGCTAAGACCGAGTCATCCTTCATATGATATATGATGCTAATTGATAATTCTTAACTGAGCATAGGTGTTAAAGTTAATTTCTTAGTGTGGTAATAGAAATGGAGATGATCTATGGTCACACAAACCCTCTAGTACAAAGTTAAGCTAAAAATATTCTTAGCATTTGAGTTCCAGTGTAAGATTTTATAAAATTTAGATAGACCAATGACTTTTAGGTTGTATATATGCTAGTATCAATTCCTAACTATTTAAAATATATTATCTATATTTAGAGTCATAAGGGATCTTTTACATCAAGACAAGTCCAAAGAATTTCTAGCGACTAAATTTTCGTATGAGTTGATAGAAGAGTCAAATTCAAATGACCATATCTCCTAAAGTATAATGAGTTAGGTGACATATAATATATAAAATTTAAGATATTTGAATTGGCTTTCCAATGCATCCAATTTCGTCTTAATCAAAGTCAACAATTATAACCCTTATAGTGAAGATGTGCAGAGTTGTCTATAGGTTTGTGACAGTTCCTGGTCGCAGACTTGATGTAAACCTTTTCTAGATAAGCAAAGTGATGTCTTTTTATTTTATTTTGAGGGTACTTTTATCCTAAAACCTTTAGAGGCCTATTTAAGGTTCCTAAACATATAAAATTTCAGTTTTCATAAGTAAAACCCTCTCCTTAACTCCTAAACATAAATGCTCAAGAATTATCAAGAAAATCATCAAGTTAGAGTTACCTTTCAAGATTCATCCTCAAGGTAAATTATTGTTCAAAAATTTAAATCTACCTAACCCAAGTTTTTTCATCAATTCATGAATCTCAAATAAAATCTTAAATCATAACTTAGGGTTTCAAGTAAAAAAATTTTAGTATTCCAAGAAAAATTTTCGTGGTTCTTATTCTTCAAGAATTAGGGTTCTTCATCAAGAACTCTAAAGATTCTAAGTCAAGAATTCAAGAATCAAAGAGAAGCCCTTCAACTAATATCTTTCCAAGTTCTTTCAGTATAAAAGAACTAAAAAGATCAAGGATTTTCTCCAAGAAAGCAGTTTCATCAAATTTTGATTGTAATATCAACCTTCCAGGTATATAAGGCTAAACTACAATAAGGGAATGTTCTTCCATGTGCACCCATGGATGGTGGTAGAGAGATTGTGAAAGTGTTGACCTTTTCACATGTTTTTCGTAAATGGTTTCATGTAAATTATATATATTTTATATTTTTTCATATATTTATAATCATCATAAACTTGATTTGTCTATTTAAATACATTTCATGAGTTATTTCAGAAAATCATACATGTTATTTTCATAAAAGATTGCAAGAATGAACTCAGGAGATGAGTCTAGAGCCTTGATGGTATGAATGTGCACGTGACTGTGATTGTGACCCTAATATGAGAGTGATGATGATGATTTTGATGAAATTGATGTTCTTGGAGTCTTAAAGATCATGAAATTAATCATAAGATAATGATCCTAACCCAAGAGTTGATGGTTGAGTAATGAATTAAGTTAACAATGTCCAATAAGACTAGTTAGACTAGTAATCCATATGATTGATGTCTTATGAGCATGTTGAGTCTTGGAAGGAGTATTGAACACCAAATTAAGTAAGAGTAGATAACAACTCAAAGTCAATAACTACGTGGCCAGTGTAGGCGAGGATTGAATGATAAAATCAGATGTTTCCTTTGTCCCAAAAGAGGAGTTGTTGTTTTTTATTATGGATCTACCGATGTTGATGTGCTTTACCTCGGTAAGATATTGGATGGATGTGACAATGATATCACTTTGTTGTATCATCACTAGCTCATAGGTGATGGCTGTAAGTTTGAAAAACTCCTAGATAGGTTCTACACTGATAGTATTCTAATTTGGTTAGATTAGATTAGATTAGATTAGATGGTATTGATGGGTCATTGTCTAATTCTTGCTTTAGATAGACATTTGACATTTTATTGAGTATCTTCAGTATTGATGTTATTCCATATTATTTGTCCTATATCTATTTCGTGCAGCCATTTTACATACGTGTACATTCCACATACCGACGTCTATTTGGACTGCATCATTTAATGATGTAGAGATAGGTATTACAGATCATCAATAGGTACTTCATTGAGGATCTATTCAAATTCATCTAATTGGTGAGACCTCCTTATTTTTGGAGGATTTCCATATTACTATCATCTAGCTACTAGAGTTTAGATCTTCTTATATTTGATTTGTGGTAGCCATGAACCTATCATTGGTACCATCTAGATTGTAAAGTTAGAGGCTTCATAGACTAGATAGTGATGAGTTAATGTTGAGAATTTAATCTCTTGACTGATTTCTTTTAAAAACTATTCTTATGTCAAGGAATTAGAGGTGATTGTTGGCCTATGGCCTCCATATATTGAGACAGATTGATGATTTGATTTACCCATCTTACTGTTCTCTTTATTTTAAGTCTTTCGTTGATTAAATAAATGTGATGAGGCCAAGTGGTTCGCTAGGAGCCAACAATGATTTCTGAGTTCTGGCCACACCAAGGGTACCCTCCTAGGGCGTGACAAAAGGCTAGTCTTAAATATAAAAGATAGGTCACATTTCATGATCCAAGCTAGGTCCAATGTGTGACATGATGGTTAGGTTTATCGAAAAAACTCCAATCAAGTCATCTTAGCATATCAGGCATACATAAGGTAAGTAAATCAACAATAGGAAGCAAAGGTAAGTCTCAAAAATAAAGTTTAAAGATAAAGGGAAGCTTAGGCCCAAATAAATGAACTGGCACATTTTCTTTGTTCATACATGCCTCTACTATACTAATATAAATGAGGTAGTAGAACAAGTTACTAGCTCACCCTCAATGAGAAAATAAAAAGATAGTCTCAAGTAACAACATAATCTAAACATAACAATAAATTAAGCACATACGTAGCCCTCAAAGTATGAAGACTCACCAATCAAGTGAACATGTCTTCTATCTTGCCACAAGAGTGTGTAGGGTGGTCGCCAAGCCCAATATTATAAAAATAATATACACAAAATGTATGCATTAGTACTTTGAATGTACTAAGTATATGAGCAATGCAATGCATTACATAAAAGCAATGATGCAATGATCAATGTTAGGATGCATGATAAGTCAATCATTTAAAAGGTATTAGTAAGTCATAAACAAGGTCAATGTCATTTGAAAATCATAATATAATCTTAGGAAAAGATTGTAAGATGCATGGATAATCATACCTCATAGTAAGGAATCATTAAATCTTGTAAAGTTCATAGGTCATGGTGAAAATCATACACCATAAGATAGTCACATCATTATCCTTTAGAAGCTCAATCCACCTTCTCTGTCTCAAGTTCAAGTCCTTCTATACTGTAGACTATGATGATCGGTGAAGATATTCCAGTGAACACCATAAAGATAGTGTCTCCACAACTATAACACAAACACAACTGTTGCCAACTCCAAGTCGTGGGTAGGATAGTTTTTCTCATGAGTCTTCAATTGCCCAGAGGCATAAACTATCACCTTTCCTTTCTGTATCAAGACTCCTCTCAAGCCAACCTCGGACGCATCACAATATATAGTGAAATTGACGCCCTCCTTCATTAAGGTCAATATAGGCATGGTAGTCAATAAATACTTGATCTTTAGAAACTCTCCTCGCACTCATTGGACCACATGAATGGAGCATCCTTTTGAATGAGCCTAGTCAGTGGACCTTCTATAGAATAGAAGCCCTAAATAAATCGCTTGTAATAACCCACTAGGACCATATATGAATCTTAATGGCTGAGTTATGCCTAGTGTATTCTAGAACTACCTCAATCATTACTAGATCAACCTAGATACCATCTCTACACACAATATAATCCAGAAATGTCATTGAACTCAGCCAAACTCACACTCAGAAAACTTAGCATACAACCTCTCCTCTCTAAGCTGCTAAAGTACAACACTCAAGTGTTGCTCATAATCTTCTTTGGTCTTGAAGTAGACTAATATATCGACAATGAAAACAATACAAAGGAATCCAAGTACGGCTAAAATACACCATTCATAAACTCTGTAAATGTTATCGGGGCATTAGTCAATTTGAGGACATCACAATAAACTCATAGTGCCCATACCTCATCCGAAAAGCTATCTTTGGAATGTCGAAAGACTTAATCCTAAGCTGATGATATTCAAATCTCAAATCAATATTGGAAACATAGTTGTACCCTGAAGCTGGTCAAATAGATCATTAATCTTAGGTAAGAGATATTTGTTCTTGACTATCACTTTGTTCAGATGTCTATAGTCAATACACATCCTCAAGAGTCGTCCTTATTCAAAAACAAAATAGAGGTACCCAATGGATACACGCTAGTGTGTATGAGCTCCTTATTCAAGAGATCTTGCAGTTTCCCCTTTAGCTCCTTTAACTCCGCAGTGTTATACGGTAGGGAAGAATAGAAATGGGCTTGGTACTTGGCTCAAGATCAATAGCAAAGTCAATATCCCTGTCAGGAGGGACTCCAGGAAGGTATGAAGGGAATACATCAACAATCTCCCAAATAATAAGGATAGACTCCATTGGTAGTGGCTCAACACCAGTATCACAAATAAAGGCAAAATATGCAAAACTACATCGACCTACTAACTTCTGTGATATAATATGACTTTATTGGGGTAGGATCCACTTGAACCTTGCCGCAACAATACCCAATCACTTGGAATAGCCAAAGTCATAGACTTAGCATAGAAGTCAAGAATAGCTCGATAAGGAGAAAGCCAATCTACCTCTAATATAACATCAAAATCAACCATATCACGGATAATCATATCAACCTAAGTATCATAGTCTGATAAGGTCACAAGATAGGATTGGTATGCCCTATCCACTACTAAAGGCTTACCTACGTAAGTCAAAAACATGAACAAGCAAAAATATAGTATTACAAGGTAACACAAACCCCAAGGAGAAACATGTAACACAAACCCCAAGGAGAAACATGTAGACACATAAGAATAATTAGAGCCAGGATCAAATAACACAGATGCAGGGCAATGGCAAATCAGAAAAATACCTGTGATTACAGTATCAGAGACCTCCCTCTTGGGTCTACCTTGAACATCATAGCAATGGCCACTATGACCTCTACTAGAAGAGTTGCTCCTCTGCCACCAGAATAGGCAGAAATAACACCTAACCCTTTGCCTCTGGTACATCTACCTCTATCAATCTCACCTTTATCTCGACCCATAGTCTACAAGGCTGAACTTCTAGCTGGTGGTAATGGATCCTTTGTTGGTGCTGCGAAGTAGGAATGGTAGGGCTCAGAATGAGACTGTATAGGGCAATATCGAATAATGTGATTTAGAGATCCAAACCCAAAGCAAGATCTAGGAATGGATGATTGGTATTGTGGACCAGGAGGTGTATTATAGCCACCCCGCCCATAGGTCTCTACTGAGAACCAGATGAACTGTAACCTAAGCTATAAGAATCACAAGGGCCTCGTCCTCCCTTTGAAACTAGTAAGGCTGCATAAACCTTGCAGTGCTAAAAAAACCACCTTTCCTTTGATGAGGCATTTCAAGTACTATCCCAATGTACAAACCCTTTGGGGTTCCTAAACTCCTCTCTCTTAATCAGCTTTGCCTCCTTAGCGGCACTAACAACTAAATAAAAGGATGCTCAATCTATGAATACAGAAAATATCAAATTTTTGATAGAATTAGTCAACCCACTCATAAACCAGTGAACTCTCTCTGCATCGGTAGGAATAATAATTATAGCATGATGAGTTATTTGACAAAAGTGAACCTCATACTCTGAAATGGTCATGGTGACCTATATCAAACTGGCAAAGCTTCGACGACTCTCCTTATTGACACTCTAAGGAAAAAATCTTTCATAAAAGGCACTACAAAATTTCTCCGAAGTCATCAAAGGAGACCCAACTAGAAATGATCCCAAATAGTTTCTTCACAACTCCTTAGCTAGCCCACTGAGTTAGAGGGTAACATATCGCACACCATGAGTATCTGCCAATCCCATAGTATCAAGAAACTCCTGAAAAGTAACTAAAAAAATAATATGTGTCCTCGTTCTACCACCTTGGAAATGAGGTGGCTTCATCATCCTAAATCGCTCGTATATGTGCTGCTTCTCATCAGTAAAGGTTGCTACTAGGGGAATCTCAATAATAGGTGTTCCTAGCGATTGTTACACTTGAACCTAGTGCTCGAGGTCCTGCTGCTAATAATAAGGCTGAACCCTAACCCTAATCCAAGTCTGTGAAGCACTAGATGTATCAGTTGTACTACCTGCCTGCCCCCAAGTCTCCAACACCCACAAAACTCTCAAAATCCTATCTTGTAGTAGTGATGCTGTAGCAAACTCATGAGAAACCTATTCCTATCTAGGCTTCATGGCTAGCTCAGGGGAGATACCTAGCTCATAATCTCTCACCAGAGCTGCTCCTCGGCCTCGGCTTCTACCTCATCCTCTGAAATGTCCCTACCCTTAGCTGGGGCCTCAATACCAATATCAAGGCTGGGCTGCCTCCCTTTGTCCAATGGTTATTGTAGCTATAGTCCTCGCTATATGTCAAAAAGACATATGACCACTCAACACTTAAATAAAACCTATGCATAAACTGATTTGAATGAGAAAAGAGAATTTCCTAACAAACTTCATAGCCTCTCAAGGATAAGCAATGGATGTCTCTGCATCGATCCTCAAGACTCTAGTAGACTAGGATTGTAAACATTTGCGGCCTATAAACATGGGGCTCTAACACCAAATTGTCATGGACCAACATTGGGGTGTGATGGAACTCACCTATATAACCAAGGTAAGTCCTCCCAAACATAAACAACTCAACATAATAATAAAATAGAAGATAAACAATCTAATGAGATAAATGAACTATATGAAATCAAAACTACAACCATCCCAGAACTGGTGTCACATGTATAAGCCTTTATAATAAGTATATGCTAATGAAAATACAAGTCTCAATATTTAGTCCCCAAATAAAACATAACGTGAGGTAAAATCCTCGAAGGCCTGCCGAAGATACAAACGACTACCTCACAAGTGATTCTGAAGCTCGATCCTCAAAAGATAGAAGCTAACTGTAGCGAAGGGTGAGCACCAAATCACAGATACTTAGCAAAATGGAAACTAACCTAAGTTGAAGCAATAAGGAATACAAGTACTCCTTAACAGTCATCCACATACCATCGAACTACACACCCATTCTCAGGAAAGTCCAAACACAATATAAGATACAGTCACAAAAATTTAGATATACCCATCACCTCATATCTCACACACACATACACACACACACACACACACACACACACACACACACACATATATATATATATATATATTCAACTGACACTCAAGTCAAATGATATAATAAATATCCAGTCCCATAGGCAACTCATAAAATAAAATCAAATCAAGAGTGATATGAGATGAAGTGGATGTCATGGGATGTAAATAATATGGAAAATAATCATGATGAATGTCTGTCCTAGGATACACATTTGTTGATCAATATATATGTCAGAAGGGAATTCATGAGGGTCTCACATAGACCATGTATCAGTGAACATTGCTGGTAATTACCTCGGCCAATGCTTATCCCTCAAGAAATAACCTCAGAGTCAATATTAATTGGCATATTACCTAGGATCGCTAGAAGAAACCTTGACTAAACATCAACCAGTAGAAGCCTCAGCCAGCAACCAACATATTACCTTACTCATCTTTTAGTCGTAGCCATCATAAATATCAAAAGCATAAATAATAGTGAAGCAATATGCATGATCTCAATTATATCACAGTGTCAATATTATAACAATTTCAATATTATCCTAGCATCAATATCATCAATGCCTCATTATCATCAATATCTCATTATTATCAGTGCCTCAATATCAAATTAGTTTCAGTATCTATCGTATCTCAATATAAGTTTCATCTCAATATCAATATTAAATTATTCACAAGACCACATATATTATGAACCTATAATAAATTTGCAATTCAAGATATCATTAAATGAACAATTACTCAATCTGAAACCTTAAGGCCAACCCTAAAGTAATCAATTTCATACACATAGGAGCATACAAGGTTCAATCATATCTAACAAAAGATTAAAAGTCCACTTGCCTTAGAAAAAATCTTGAATCAGTCAAATCCAAAGCTTTCTCATTTCTATGATACACTGAATCACCACACTCTATTCAAATATAACATCACAATCACATAACAAATCTAATGACACTAAAATCAATTCAAATGGAAAGGACAATATGGTCAAGAATTCCATGCAAAAATAAGTAATCAAAATCTTAAAATTAATACATAAAAACATTCTCCATGAAATAAGGAATTCAACAGTGAAACTCATTTTGAAAATGGAGTTAAAATGAGGTAGAAATCATTTATTTAGTATTAGGAAATCATATCCCGAAAATTCCCAATTTCTCTTATTAAAATCTCCAAAATACAAGTTAAAAATACAATTTAGTAAATGAAAATTGAAGAAAATATGTTAGACCCCGTAATTAACTAAATAGAGGTTACTTGCTCGTTCGGGAAAATTGTTGTGATTGAGGCATATTTTAAATGTCACTAACTTATGGTGCGGGAGTA
>JAOTQJ010057700.1:0-14002 GCA_025642045.1 Solanum sejunctum
CTCTCTCTCTCTCTCTCTCTCTATCTATCTATCTATCTATCTATCTATCTATCTATCTATCTATCTATCTATCTATCCATCTATCAACTTTTTATGTGATTAATATGTAGGTTTTAAAGTATAATTATTATTAACTTGGGTTGGATTGATTTTTAATTAAAATTAAAATCAAATTAGTTTAGTTAAATTTTATAATTTGTAATTTTCTCTTGTTAACTTTAAATTTTAAATTAAATTCTTTTAAATATTATTATGTGCAAGGGATAAGTATGATGTGGTAAATGAAAATCGCGTGAGACTTTACTCATATTTTTCACATAAGTTAGTGGGTCCCCTTTTTCAGAAAAAATTACAATTGTAATTTTCTCATGTTAATATAATAAATTTGAAATTGTTAAATTGTCGAGAAGAATAAAATAAATTAATCTAAACCCCTTTGAGATTTTTTTTTATATTAGTTATTAACTTTTTCTTTTATGATCCCTTAATAAATCATAAATAAAAATAGTGATTTTACAGATTTTGCTTAAATATTTTTGTAATTTTTAAAGTTTTATTAATACTTTAAGAATAGAATGATTAGGGAAGAAATATTGAATTTCACACTTTTTTGAATAAAGGAGTATTAAGGTGTGGGAAGTAGAAAATTTTGAATTTACTATCTAAAGGAAAGGTGGATATATAAGTTGGACCAATAGATAAAGTTAAGGAAAAAAAAGGACAAGAGAGGGGGTCATTGTCCTCTTTTTCTGAAAATGGAGCCCAATAATTGATGTAGAAAAATATGAATGGAACCTCATACAACTTGTATATGCCACATCATATTTATCCCTCACATATAATAAAATTTTTCGTAAAAGGGAAGCCATTATTTACCATTGAAGACCCAAAATATTTTCCTATAAAAAGGGCTTTGGCGTGACTGCAAAAGGGGTTCCGGGTTCCGAATAATCACATTTTGGAGAAGTTTATTGAATTTCAAATGTTTCAAAGGGGTTTGGGGTTGGTTTCCTCCACCCTTTTGTTTTAGTTCCAGAAATCAGGAAAAATAAATCAAAACTTGTTTCGTTCTTCTGTTATTGTCAAGCCCATAGAAGTCTCGCAGAAGTTGGCTTCAAGTTCGCATCTTGGTTTGTTGCTCCAGAAAAGGTATACTCCTTGCTTTCACGGAACCTTCTTCTTCATTCTGATTTTAGCCCTTTGTTGGGGGAAATTTCTTTAATAAAGTTTTGCCAAAATTTGACATTTTGAGACTATTTGAAGCTAGTCTAATGATGTTTCTGTTCAATGATATAATGTGTTTTCCTTCTGTATGATTGAGTTATAAGTTTTTATAAACCACATATGTTAATTTTATGGCTCATGTATGAGAAAGTTATTAAACCACCCACTACTCATGTTGGTGGAAGTTATTGCAACTTTCCACCATCATCCACTATAATTGGTGGAAGTTACTATATGTGGGTATATTAGTGAGAAGTTATAGGGTGATAATGGAGAGTTAAGGGCACGATAGTTGAAAGTTATGGCGATTTATTTTATGATTATAACTTTCCCTACCCATGATGATGGAAAGTAGGACTAAAGTAATTGGTCTTCTCATTGCCTATAAATACTGAAGAAAATTGCACTTTCTATCAATAGTCATTCTGAGAATATTAGTATAAGGTAAAGAGAGAGAGAGAAACTAATATCTTGCGAAGAACAAGAAAAAGATTTCAAGTGAACAAGTCAAGATCTCATGGCTGATTTTGGTATATTTTCTTAACTAAACTAATGTGTTAAGAAGATCTATATGAAAATAATATAGTTCTGTGATCTTGAATTCATGATAGGATTTCATGTTAGATTGTTTATGTTTAACATTCTAAATAACGATAAATCCTTACATGTGGTATCAAAGCATAGTTTAAGAACTAGTGATATTTCATTCAAATACTGTTTGAATTCTTCAGCTTTATGAATCCTGTTTATGAAATTCTAGGAATCATAATTACTGTTAGTTACAGATGTGTAGAAGTTTTAATTCTTCTATTTTGTTAACTTGAAATTATATGTGAAATTAATTAATTACCAAAGTGATTAAATTTCTGAATGATTAATTTCAAAGCAATGATTAACTTAAATTCAATCATCCATTATTTTGATGCTTATAACCGATACAATACTTATATGGATAAATTGAAGTTTTTGGTTACAAGGCATTTATGGATCACCCAAATGTTGATTATTTATTCGTATAACCATCAACATGACTGTGATAATTTAGATATATTATTGATGATATTTATTTATCAAAAGATAAAGAATATTATTAATTGATATGTCAAAATTATCAAATACTGTTAAAATTTATACTTAAGCATTATTAATTATAAAGTTGTATTTTGATGTTCATCCAAAGAAGGACATTAATATACATTTAAGAGATTATAAATGATATCTGAATCTAATAGTATAACTCAAAGCATTACCAATGAGCAGAACCTATTTGCAACATTTGCCCTTCATTCGCGTTCTGCCTCTATTACGAACTTTAACGGACTTAACTTCTCAGACTAGTGCAAACAGATCAAATGTTATCTTGGAGTTTTAGATCTGGATATTGCACTTTACATTGAGAGACCAACTGCTATTACTGAAACTAATAGTGTTGAGGAAAGATCTCATTATAAGCACTGGGATTGGTCTAACAGGTTAGGCATAATGTTCATGCGAAGAATATTGTGTGTAATATTAAGACTTCACAAGACTGAGAATGTAAAACTTTTTTTGAAACTTGTGGAAGAATCCTCCCAAACTACTGATGTTGGGACACTAATGGGTACTTTGACCACCACGAAGTTTGATGGATCACGTACTATGCATGAGCATGTTATTGAAATGACAAACATAGCAGCAAGACTTAAGTCCTTGGGGATGGAAGTGGAACAAAATTTCCTTGTACAATCTATCATAAACTCATTACCATCTAAGTATGACATTTTTGAAATGAACTACATTACCATGAAATACAAATGGAATGTGCATGAATTGTACAAAATATTGGTTCAAGAGGAAATAAGGCTCAAGAATCAAAGAACCCACTCCATCTACTATGTAAGTCATCAAGGAGCTAGAAAGAAAGGAAAGAAGCATGTTAAGGGAAAACAAAAATAACTTAATATTAATAAGTCATAATATTAAGTACGTAAGAAGTAACATAAGGATGATAAGAGTCATTTCTATGGAAAACTTGGACACTTTCAGAAAGATTGCCTGAAACATAAGGCATGGTTCGAGAAGAAAGGTAGGCCTTATGCTTTTACATGTCTCAAATCAAACTTAACTGAAGTTCCTTATAATACTTTGTAGATTGACTCTAGTTGTACTATTCATGTTTTCAATACAATGCAGGGATTCCTTACAACACAAATCATAAATCAGAATGAAAGATTTGTGTACATAGGGAATAAAGTAAGGGCTCTAATTGAAGCTATCGAGACTTACCATTTGATTATCGATACTAGACAACACTTAGATTTGTTAGAAACTTATTATGTTCCTTTGCTTTCGAGAAGTTTAGTATCTTTGTCTAAGTTAGATAAGACTGGTTACTCTTTTAATTTTGATAATGGATGTTTTAGTTTTTTTTAAGCGTAATTGCCTCATTGGTACTAGTGCTCTTTGTGATAGATTATACAAACTGAATCTTGATAATTTGTATGCCAAATTATTCTTAACTTTGCATCATAATATTGGTAACAAATGAAGTTGGGTGAATGAACAATCTACTTACTTATGGCATAACCGTATGGGTCACATATCCAAAGAAAGACTAAAAAGATTAGTTAAGAATGAAATCCTTCTAGATTTGAATTTTACTGACCTTCACATTTGTGTGGATTGTATTAAGAAAAAATAAATAAAACATATAAAGAAAGGAGCCACAAGAAGCTTGCAGCTTCTTGAAATTATACACACTGATATATGTGGTCCTTTTGACATTACATCTTCTATTAAGAAAAATTACTTTATAACCTTTATTGATGATTTTTCGTGTTAAGGATATGTCTATTTGTTGTATTAAAAAAATCAAGTGATTAGTGGCTTAGAGGCATTTATTACTGAGGTTGAATGACAACCAGACAGCAAAATAAAAATAATTACATCAGATAGAGGTGGTGAATTTTATAGAAGATATGATAAAATTGGGGAACACTGATATGCTGTCAAAATACAACACTTTTGATGCCTAAAACGTAGGTTTTTATGTGTTCTCAATGCAACATTTATGGTTTTTATGTATTTTTATGTTTATTTTTTCATAAAAGAAGGTTGGTATGACTTTGGGGTTAAATTGCAGCAAATTTTGGTTTTTGATGGTTTACGAGACCCTTTACGAGTCGTAGAGCATTCTACGAGTCGTAGAGTGAGTTTCATAAAGATTTTCAGTGAAAGATGAGATCTAAAGTTTACCTATACGACCTCTATATGGGTCGTAGAGCATTCTATGGATCGTATAGATGGGTTTCATGAAGATTTCCAGTGAAGACCAATTGAAGTCTACAAGATGTCAATATGATTCATAAATAAGTTTACGAGGCATAACAATGGTTTGTAGAAGATAAGTCTAAGATCTTAAGAGCGAAATACGAGACCCCGATTATGACTTGTAGAAGACACTACGAGTTGTAAATACCTTTCGTAGGGTCTGCCGACCAATTTTTCTATTTTTTTAAGACTTAATTATAATTACTATAAATAGTACTTTTTAGGTTATTTTTCAGAAGAGGACAGTAGAGAACATCATTAGAGAGTACTTTTAGGGTTTTATACTTGGAGACCTAAATATTTGGAGGAGAATACACTTGTGAATTAATTTGATCTTACATCTTGTGATTCTCAACCAATATTAGATTTGCTTCATTCTCAATTCAATCGGGTGAGTGTTAAATTATGTTTTCTCAATTTATGATTTCTTCTTCTACCCATAACATGAGTAGCTAGATCCACAACTAGGGTTGTGGGAACCATGAAGATCTAACAAGGTAGACCTAGATGTTTTGCAATTTTATGATTGGGTATATGCATGTATTAATCAATTCTCTTTGTTTTATATGTTTTCTAGTGGTGACCAACATTACAACTTGACTAGTGTTACCTTCCCAATCTAAGTGATAATGAATAGGAAAAGAGATTGATTAATAGGATACAATGATGTGTTCTCGTCTAATCAACCAAACTAGACCAAAGGGAGGTTTTGACTGGGACTATAGGCGATGGCTAGTATTGCATACTATGGAGATGGCCAAGTCACATAGTGAATTTTACCTCTCACCTGGAGCAAAGAGTTTGGTGAACTTCAATTACCGTCCTGCATGCTATACACTTGATTTGAATTAGTTTATCTGGGGATACTAAGTTAGAGAATCATGGGGAACACAATACCCTAGTTTCTCTCCATTATTTATTGTCTATTATGATAGTTACTTTAGTTTATTTTCTTGTTGAACATTGCAAACCCCCATACCCTCTTTGGGGAATTGAGTTGTTTAGTTATTTGAATTGCTTATTTATGAATTTTCTTTGAATCTTCGTATTCCTTTGGGTTCGACCCTAACCTTGGTTAGGTTTTATATCTTGACAATGACCACTTTATCCTCTAAAATGAGTTCTAACTTGGGCGACATCAAAGATTTTGGCGCCTTTGTCCGGGAATTTGGCTAGACTTAAGTTGATTCATTAAGTAATTTGAGTGTTAATCCTTAGTTCCCTTTATTTTACTTTTGTTTTTGTTTCTTTGCAGGGTATAATAGTAGTGTATGCCCAACAGGCAAAGTCAAGGCAATCCCTTAACTCCACTTGATCCAAAGATCTAACAAACTACTAGAAAAATGGCCCATGAAAATGTCAATAAGGTGGAAATAATGGGAAAGAGAATATACCTCCTTTGGAGAATATTTCACAACCTCGGGAGTTTGATGCCAATGCTTACCAATGAATCAGTATAGGCTGAAACCCATGGCTATGGATGTGACCATGGTTATTGTGTTGCTACCATTACTGGCTGACATAAAGTTCATAATCTTTAGTGGGTTACTTCAGATGCTGTAGAACCGTGGGCTATTTGCGGGCTTAGCATCAGAGGATCCACATAGCCACTTGCACAATATTACATTTGTTTTTAAGAGTATGATGGGGACACAAAATCTATCTATGGATGCTATGGGACTTCATGTTTTCCCATTGTCTCTTATGGGTAATGTTGTTTTATGTCTATCTGAGCTCCCACAGAGTTCAATCACTAGTTGGGCAGATTCGCAGAAGGACATTTTGGAGATGTACTTCCCTAGATTCAAGAAGCTCAAATTGAAGGATCAAATCAACAATTTTGAGCAATTTTCTGGTGATTCAATAAGTACTACTTAGGAATGGTTTACTAAGTGTTTAAGGAGCGTCCCTAACCACAAGATAGTTGATGATTCCTTGGTGTAGATCTCCTATCGTGTCCTTGATGAGAATAGTCCATCTTGTGCTGACACTATTATGGGGGGTATGTTTCTAGATCAACCATTTGCAAGGATTATAGAGTGTATGGGGCAAGTGATCAAGACAAATCGTGCATGGGGGAAATGGGATAGAGCTGCTACAAAGGGTTCATATTTTGTGAGTGTTGGTTTAGAGCAAGCCATAAATCAATGAGAAGATTATGCAACAACTTGCTCAGATCCGCACAAGTATGGATGTGGTTAGCAAGCAAAACCAAGAAAGAGTAAATCCGATAGTTCACCAACCTCCACATGCACCCATATATGAGGAACCATATATTGAGGAGGATGTTTGTTTTGTGAATGATTAGATAGGGGGTTTTCGGATCAGCACCCAAGGGTCCAATCAGGACTATTGGAGCCAAGGTTAGAGAAATCAAGATCAGAACTATGGTAGAGATAGAGCTTATAGAGATAATCGAGGTGGTTATTTTGATAGAAATAGGGTTCCTGAAGCAGATTAGGGTAGAAGAGATGGTTTTAGAATTGGTCCATATATGCCATCACATAACCAAGACACATGTGCAAACAATTCTAGAATTGAGGAGATGTTTGATCATTTGTGAAGAATCCCAAGACACATGATGAAACACTAAAGGGCATGAAATATGATATTTCATGTAACAATCAAAAGATAGAGTCTCATTCTTTAGATATTAAACAACTTGAATAATAGTTTGGTTAAGTGTCAACTTACTTGAATGAGCATCAGAAGGGTACATTGCCTAGCAACACAGTGTAAAATCCAAAGAATGAAGGTCAATGTATGGCGGTTACTAATAGAGGTGGCAAGAGTACCATTGATCCTCCTATGCCGATTGAGGTAGAAGATGTTTGTGAGAAGATAGTTGCAGATAAGGATGCAGTTGAAGGAGATGATTGTGTCAAAGATGGGGTAAGTGAGGTAGTTAAAGAGCCACAGAAGTATAAGTCCATCCCAAGGCCTCCTCCCCTTTCCCTCAAAGACTCAAGAAAAAGGAGGATAAAGACAAGTTCAAGAACTTTCTCTCCATGCTTATGCAACTATACATCAACATCCCTCTTACTGAAGCTTTGGAGAAAATGCCGGGTTATGGAAAGTATATGAAAAATTTAGTTACTAAGAAGCACACTGTGAGTCAGGAGCTTTCTCAAGAGCTTCGATATTGCAGTGCTATCACTACTAAGTCATTAATTCAAAAGCATGAAGACCCAAGTGCTTTAACCATTCCTTGCACTATAGCTGATATGGAGTTCGCAAGGGCATTATATGATTTGGGTGCTAGTATTAATTTGATGCCTCTTGCAGTTTATAAGAAGCTTGGATTGAGAGCCCCTTCCCTACTATAATGAGGTTGTTAATGGTGGATCGAATGGGGAAGAAGCCTATAGGGGTGCTCTATGATGTGTTGGTTAAAGTTGAGAAATTTATATTCCCTTCACACTTTGTGAATCTACACTGTTAGGTTGATTTTAAAGTTCTAATCTTGTCGAGAAGACCATTCCTAGCCACGGGATGAGCTCTAGTGGATATGGAAGCTGGCCAACTCAGGTTTAGATTGAGTGATGAAGAAGTTGTCTTTGACATCCGTCAGTCCATGAGGCATTCAGATGAGCTCAAGAGTAAGGTTTGGACAATTGGTGAAGTCTAGTAGCCAATTAGTCTAAGTCGTGCTGTGACAATAAATCAGGTGCTACTTGGGAGGCAATCTAAGATTTTTGATGCTATTGCGTAGTTATAGGTTCATATTTTAGTTTTTAGATTTATAGTTGGCTATTTTGTTGTGTTTTGATTTCTATTTTTGACAATGAGTTGGTTGAATTTTGGGTAATTGTGTATTCTTGAAGAGTATGCAGGTACACGACTAAGTCAGCAAATTAGCTGAGAAAACCATCATATTCAGTTTCTACCACTGGGCTTATGAGTCGTATTACACTTTATGACTCATAACCCTATATCATAGATATTTCCAGTGAGCAGGATAATTGTGAACTCCAACCCATGAGCTAACTTTACAACTCGTACATCAATCTATGAGTCGTCAATGGGGTTCATGAAACTCATATAAGATTATGAATTTTCTAACTATTAAGGGTTCTACAACACCATGACTTATATGATGTAGATCCATCTATGACTCGTAGTTGGGATTTCATAGATCCAAGCCTAATTATTTTAATAATTAACTAGTAAAGAATAAAAGGGAGGGGTTAAATTAATTTAACCCCCTATTTGACCTAATTGACCAAAAATTCCCCAATTTCTCCCTTTACCTATATTTCCCGATCAAATTCTAGCCACCATTGACAATTTTCTTGTGAAAATTTTTGGCACCTAGGGTTTCTTGATCTTTCATCTTCTCTCTCTTCTTCAAGTTCGTCTCAACTTCTGGTAAGCTCTTGGTTTAATTTTAATCTCTAATTTACCTTGTTCTTAATGGTTTGATATGATGATTTTGACGGGTTTGATGTATAACCATGAAACTCTTATTAAATTTCAATTATGTATGTGAAATAGGATTGCCGTGGATTGAATTGAATATTTGAGTCCAGAAATTAGGCATATTTTGGTCTTGTGATTGCTTATAGATTGTGCTTATTAGATCAATCACTATGATTGCTTGAACAATATTACATAAATGGTGATTGTGAACTGGTGATGGGTGACTTAGGTACATGCTAGTTTGAATGAATGTGGGGTAGCTAAAAACTTAGGTTATTCCATGCTTAATCCTTTTCGATATGGTGAATATATATTGAAATAATTCTTGGGGATATGCATGTAGGACTAGAATTATGTGAGTGCTTGTATGCTTGCTTCGATGCTGTTGATTAAGTGTTGAATATGTTCTTAGGGTCTATGTGATAGACTTAGAAAAATCAAGTATCCGAGATTTCTTGTTCACAAGAGTCTTTTACGACTCATAGATTACTTTATGAGTCATAATTGTCCCACGTGGGAAATTAAAAAAACTTGATACTCTAAGTATTCATCAGATGGGACCTTCTATGAGTCGTAGATCACTTTACGACTCGTAGATAAGTCTCGTGGACCCTTGCCTAATTTTTAAATACTCTCTGGAATTTTGTACGACCCTAGTCTATGACTCATAAACTTCTTTACGAGTCATACCTAGATCTCGTAGACTGTTCCAGTGTCCAAAATTATTCTAAAGCATTGGTCTACGAGAGCACTTGATGACTTGTAGTGCTCACTACGACTCATAAGGGTGTTTCATAGAACCCTTCTTCAACTGATTTGAGTATCTTTTGCATTTTATTTCTTGATTCTTGGGGCTAACCATGGTGTATTGACATCTATATTTCAGGTACTATGGCTGCAAAAGAAAATCGCTCAAAGATTAAGGCCTTCAGGAGAAAGCTCATTGATAAATCTATTGAGGATAAGGGGACCCCTCAGCCTAGTAGGTCACTAGAGATCCACGATGTCTCATCTGACCCTGAGGCTGAGGTACCATAAACCAGAGCAGAAGCAGCCAGAGCTACTCGTACTCAGGCTCAGGCTGATAGCCCTTCCCTGTCTGAAGAGAACGTAATGAGGAGATTGGGAGTAGCATTCCACAGATGACACAATCAGTAGAGGAGTCCAATTGTGAGGAGGGCTCCGAGGATAGAAGAGATGCTGACTCCTCTGTCACACCATCTTCTTCATCAGTATCAAATGCTATTACTCACTGGTGGTGTATTGAGGGTATAATAACTATATTCTTAGAGGGTATGCAGCCTATAAAGCGGGGCAAGTCTACCCATTCTATATATGTGTAGCCTCGGGTGATTGATGATGGACTGAGTCATGTCCCAGGTCTACAAGACACGATGATATGATATGGGTTGATATAGCTGACAAAGTCACTTGGATGATACTCCTTAGTGTTGGTGAGTGAGTTTCATGCATTTTACGCAGCCACGATTTAGCATAGTCTTCCCAAGGGAAATAGGCCTATCACTCAGCCTATACTGATAGAGATACGAATAAGAGGTCGGCGGGTTAACATTTCTGAGGAGATGGTCTGCTGTATGCTTGTTGATCCTGAGTACCATGACCCTAGGTCCACATCAGAGTTTGATCATAGGTTGGAGAAGGCCAGGATCTCATTGATTATGAAGGATCTGGTACAATGGACCTCACTTTTGAGATGGGTGGCTGATCATATGGCAGAGCAGGGTATGGAGCCAACTTAGGTCACCACCCACACTAAGCCTATAGTAAAGGCTTCATTGAACCTTCCCACCAAATTTTGGTGGGTGATTGTTAGATCATGCATCCAGCCAACTTCGGCAGATGATACACTTACGTTGGAGCATGTGGTATTAGTTGCTAGCATCTTAGCTGATATGATATCGATAGGGCCTGACTCATAGCAGAGCAGATACATGAGTCAGCACTGAAGAGGGCTACCTCCATCCCATTTCCCATTTTGATCTACAAACACTATGTTGAGTATAGGGTGGAAGTTTTGCACTAGCTAGACCGATTAGTTAAGGCCCAACATACTTTGGAGCCCATCCTGATCAAGGTTGATGAGAACCCAGTGGCAGTTCGGTGAGTACAACCACTACCACCACTATAGATGTTCATCCCGGTGCCACCACGTGAGGGTTTAGTGACTGCCCCTACTACTACTGCAGTTGCTATGACAGAGGAGACACCCTCCACAACCCAAGACAGTGATTGAGAGGGTCCAAGTATAGCTACTATTGCACCAGAGGCCACTGCTACATAACCTTCGACAACAGGCATTGTCTATGTGTTCACCGTTTCTATCCACGCCATGGCGCAGCAGTTATCACATGCGAAGTCTTAGTTGTCTCAGCTTATTCAATAGATTAGGATATGGGTTTGGTAGACTATTGCAGAATCAGAGGATCAAAGCTGAGTATTAATTATTTCCACTATTCAGGAGCGTGTTTCTGCAGTGGATGCCCGCATCGATGCCTTTGAGGAGCAGGTTCAGAAGAGGTTAACTGAGGCCCGGCCTTCAGGTTTGTCTGCTGTCTAATTAGAGATTGAGAAGCTTAGGGCTGACATGATATCTTCACTTGCGGTGCCAATTACACTATTAGAAATAACATCTCCGGTGCCACTATTTGATTAGTTTGCCTCCGAGGAGCCTACATAGACTTCTCACGGGAAGAGACCCCTAGAGAGTAATGAGCTAGAGTAGATAAATGTATATGAAAAGCTCTCGAGGATGAGGATGAGGATCTCAAGCTATCCTTGAGGATATCGAGGCTACTAGGAGAAGACGAGGCTATCTTGTGAGCATGATAGGGCGAGGTGTATTGGCTTCTCGAGATAGAGTACTATAGCGTAGGAGACTTCCCAGCAGGGAGAGGGTGGTCGGGCTCAGCGACAGACTGGTGCTTAGGAACTGAGGTGTGTTTTTGACCATTTATATTATGTTTTTTGCTTGAGTTTGTACATTGGGAAAATGCACATCTTTTTCGATGGGTTATGGCTAGTTATGGGTCTTAGTGAAGTCTGATTAGCTTATGATTCATAAATCCCCAAATTATAATCCCAAGGATTTCTTGCCTGTGTTTTTTTCTCGTGGATATTAAATTTTTGTTGAATCGGCACATTTATGAAATGAACCAAAAAAGTGCCCAATAATGTGCCTCGAAAATGTCCATATTTGTAATTTTAACATATCTCAATATTCATGTATGATATCAAAAATTTAACTTCATATTCGTGGTCAAGGGGCTAAACTGAGTGGGAAATGGGTTTAACCCCGATTTAGAGCAACTATATCAAATATTATTTTCCCAAAAATTCTTTATCCAATGTCGATCCAGGCCCTTGGCACGACGCGGCTAGTGCATGGACCAGTGTTAAATGTTGCCAATTATTTCTTGTTCCGTCTAGGCCATTGGGTCTTGGGCCTTAGCCTTCCTATGCATAAAAACACCTATACTTTGTCATTTTTAAACCTCATATCATTCAACACATTCCCCAAAACCCTCTCTAAAACTTAGACAAATATTTCACTCAAATTCAAGTGTCCCAAACTCATTTCGGATCTTAAGGAATTCACTCAAGCTTCAAGTTCTAATTTCAATCTTCATCATGGGAATGCCTAAAGTTAAGGTATGTGGGTTTTAACTATTGAGTCCTTTCACACATGGTTCCCAACCTTCTTTTTTATACATATTACACGTTTTCAAGTTGATTTACTTATGTGTATTCTTACTATGAATTTATAAACTATATTGGGGTTTTCATAAATGTATACTGTGTAAACATATTTTGAGCTATAAATCTATGTTATATGATAAGATTTGATGAAAGGTTTTAATGTATCTTGCATGATGGTGTTATCAAGTGTTGGTGGGTTGATTTACGTTAAGTTTTATAACATAATTTCACTTTTGAATTGTATGATTTTGAACTAGCATTACACAATTGGCAAGTGTTTGATAAAATATCTGGTTTAGGGTTTTTGATTTATTGATGATCTATTGCATGGCCTATAAGCCAAGTGACTTTATGATGATGAAAGCAATGTATATATATCTATAGTGTTGCAAGTTGACCACACCTTGTTGAGAGGGTGCTATGCCTCAATCACCATAGATTGTAGGGTGTGACTATCATCAACTGATTGAGAGGTTGATACGTCAATCACCATAGATGGTAGGGTGTGACTACCATCAAGCAATTGAGGGGTTGATATCTCAATTACCATGGATGGCAGGGTGTGACTACCATCAAGCAATTGAGGGGTTGATATCTCAATTACCATTGATGACAGGTATGACTATCATCAACCAATTAAGCGATTGATACCTTAATCACCATGGATGGCAGGGTATGACAACCACAAACCATTTGAGGGGTTGATACCTTGATCTCCTCTCCAAGGGAGTGGTAGGCCTTGGCGAATTCTGATTAGTTTATGATTCATAAATCCCCAAATTTTAATCCCAAGGTTTTGTTGCCCTTGTTTTTTTCTCGTGGATCTTTAATTTTTGTTGAATCGGCACATTTAAGAAATGCCCCTAAAAAGTACCCAATAATATGCCTCCAAAATGTCCATATTTGTAATTTCAACATATCTCAATATCCGTGTATGATATCAAAAATTTAACTTCATATTCGTGGTCAAGGGGCTAAATTGAGTGGGCAATGGGTTTAACCCCAATTTTAGAGCAACTACATCAAAATTTTATTTTCCCAAAAATTCTTTATCCACTGCCGATCCAGGACCTTAGTGCGACGCGGCTAGTGCATGGACCAGTGTTAAATGTTGCCAATTATTTCTTGTTCAGTCAATGCCTTTGGGTCTTGGGCCTTAGCCTTCCTATGCATAAAAACACCTATACTTAGTCATTTTTCAACCTCATATCATTCAAGACATTCCCCAAAACCCTCTCTAACACTTTGAAAAATATTTCACTCAAATTCAAGTGTCCCAAACTCATTTAAGATCTTAAGGAATTCACTCAAGCTTCAAGATCTAATTTCAATC
>JAOTQJ010057751.1:0-13999 GCA_025642045.1 Solanum sejunctum
GTTGGAGCGTGTGTATATATCACTTATATATATATTTATATATATATATATATATATATATATATATTAATTAGACTGTTATCTTCTCCTTTATCTTTATTTGTTAAGTTTCTTGTGTTTTGGTTTGACTTGACTTAGTGGGTTAGGTGAGTATGATCACACCCGATTCTTGGGTCGTGATAATTTGAGTTTTTAGGTCATCTAGAGTTTCGAGTATGAAATTTGATTCTATCGATCCCATGCCAAAACTGGTCTACGAGAACTTGGAAAATTAAATTAGGAGTTAAAATGATTTGACATTGGTAAACATTCAAAGTTTGGAAGCTTTGATCAAAATTTTTATAGTTTCAGTAGTTCTGGATAGTGAAACTAATTTTAGAAATGATCTCATCATAATTTTTGGAGTTCTTGAGGGAAGTCTTGGTATTTTAAATTTCAAACTATTTTAATTAAGCTGCATTGGTATTTGTGTTGAGGAGACTGCAAAATCTAATTATGATTATTTTGTTGAGTTCGGATTGTTGTTTCTAGTATAAATACTTTTCTGACTTGTGAAATTTATTTTTTGAATGAATCTCGAGGGTCCATATCGTGTTTTTGATAATGGATGATTACATGTTTCTAGTAAAGAACCCCATATTTCTTCTATAGAATCCGTATTCATGAATAAGGGTCCAAGTTCGTGGATAAGGGTTTGCGTTCGTAGATAATGTTTCGCATTCGCATCATTTCAGTTCCTAGGCCTCTGTGCTTACAGAGCACATGTGTCCCCAACCCTTTTCATTTGCCAAAGGCACCTGTAACACATGGTAAAATTATTGAAATATTTCTAGAATAGAGATGTGTGTGCAATGCATTTTGCTATGCTCCATTTGCAAATCCGAGACCAGATATGTGATCAGCATAAAACAATGAGTGGAAATATAGATTTGCTTGATTCTTAGAGCCATTAGATCAAAAGATAATTTTTTGATTCGAGATGAAGAAATAGTGTTGGTGCTCGCCCAAGGCGCGACACACTTAGGATGAAGAGCCACACATATTTTCGGAGTTAAATTTATCTTTTCTATTTGAGGGGCATTTTGGTTAATTCTCAAACCCTTCTAATCACAAAACATGATGATATTAGGTTGTTTTCATCCATAAATAGGGTCTTAAACCCCATTCTAAGTCCTTTTATAAACACTTGAAGTATTAGGGCTTAAGAGAAGAGAAAAGAGAAGCTTGATTGGGAATTCAAGTTAGAATTCTTGAAGAGTGATTGTTAAGGATTTATCCCAAGTATGTAAGGCTAATCTAAGAGCATGAGATTGTTCTCTCATTTGTCTTATAGATGGATTAGAAGAAAGCTGAAGTTCATAAGTCCATGTGCATGATTCTTCATGGTCTATGGGTCTTCCTAAATGAACTCTAATGATTTCTCTATTGATTATTCCATAATGATTGTTTTAAGCCTTGAGCTATTAATTGAGATATTGACTGATGAGATGATAAGAGTCACTATGAGACTGATTAAATAATTAGTGCCTCCATGAGATTGATTTGATATGAGTTGATTAAGATGATTTGATTGGATTGGTTGTCTTGTGAGTATTGAGTCTTAAGAAGAGTACCGAGTACCAAAAGTATAAGAGTTAATTCAACTCGCACTCATCAAACTACGTAGCCAAGTGTAGGCGAGGTTTTCAACTATCACATTACGTTGTGGTTACCTCTTGATAGAGCCCCTGAAATAATAGAGGACTTGTTGGATTTGCCGGTGGTCCCTAGTGGATTTGATTCATTCTGTACCTGGCAAGTACAAAATGGTTATGGCAACAATGGCAGCTTGTTGTACAATCACTGGCTCATAAGTGATTTTTGTCAAATAAGAGAAACTCCAAGAAAATTCCTACCTTGATGTACTCTTAGTCGTGATTAGATGAGTTGAGTTGAGCTCCTTTGAGATGAGTCAAGATTTGATCGATGAGGTTTGATTGGTTGATAAGTCACTTGTCTACTTTTTTTTGTTGCTTTAGATTGACATTTGACATGTTGATTTGTCATTATCCTTGAGTTGATTGATGTTTCATATTATTTTATCAATTTTGATTCCATTCAGCTATTTTATATACTGCACATTTCATGTACTGATGCCACTCGATGCTGGATGATTTTATGATGCTGATATAGGGATTAGAGATCATCAATAGGCACACCATTGATGATCTAGGACATTTAGCTGATTGGTGAACCTCCCCTACTTTGGAGGACTCATTACTTTTACTTCATCTTGGTTTAGAGTTAGACTTGATAGCTTATTTTATTTTAGGTATCCATGAGTCTATCATTGGTACCGCTTGATATAATAGAGATAGAGTATTCATAGACTAGAGTTAAATTTTCATTGTTAAAGATTTATTGAGCTAGTTAATTCTACCAACCTTTAATTATTATATTATTTTAGAGATTAAAGAGATATGCCCATTCATGTTCTTTATGTCTTTCCCTAAACTATAGAAGGTTATTGATTGAACGATTCTGATGAGGCCAAGTGGTTCACTTAGAGACTAGCAATAGTCTCTGGGTGCCAGCCACATCTTGGATACCCTGCTAGGGCCTGACAAACTTGGTATTAGAGCAGGTGTTCAAGAGTCCTAAGGAGTCTATGAAGTTGTGTCTACTAGAGTTATTATTGTTGTGAAGAGCTCCACATCCATAATTTGGAGGTTATAGGATATTTTGGAATTGTTTCCCCTCTGTTATGTTCTAAATCATGCTACAGAGTTATGCTTTATGAAGGTTCTCTTCTAATTCATGCTTTGTGAACTGTAGAATTTTTATCATGCCTCCTAGAAGAGCCTTCAGAGGTACAGGATGTCCCACTAGATAGAATTTTAACCCACCTAAGCCTTAAGGACATAAGGAGCCCATGGAACTAGCTGTCCCTATTGCACAACCCCTCTAAGATGAGGTCTCCAATGTTGAGCTACTCTAGGCTATTCAGACCTTAGCCAGGTTGTCACAGCACCTGTTGCGTGATAAGGAGCGGGTAGATAGGATGCACATGATATATCCAGAGTCTAAGAATTCTTATGGATTAATTTGCCTGAGTTCATAGGATCCATTGAGGATCTTGAGAACTATGTGAAAGAGCTTCAAAAAGTGTTCCAGGTGATTTATGTGGCTAATGTTGATAGAGTTGAACTGGCTACTTACCAACTTAAGGGTGTGGCCAAGCTTTGGTTCGACCAATAGAAGAATGGTAGGGGAGAAGATGCCCTCGTACTAGCTGGGGCTATGTTTGAGAAAGCTTTGTTAGGGTGCTTCTTCCCAAGGGGAGCGAAGAGAAGCTAAGGTAAGAGAATTATTAATCTTAAAGCAGGAATCTATGACTTTGCAAGAGTATAGGCTTTAGTTTACTTAATAGTCATGATATGCTCCCAACATGGTTGCTGATATGAGGGGGAGAATAGGAATGTATTTGTGGATGGGCTAAACAGAGGGCCTAAGAGAGATGGGAAGGGAGAAATGCTTGTGAGTGATATGGATATTAGGAGACTGATGAACTTTGTCCAATAAGCTAATGAGGAGAGACAGCATGATAGAGAAGAGCTTAAAAGTAATAACACAAAAACATCTAGCCAATAGGTTGGAAAAAAATCCAATGTTAACCGATTTCTAGCACTATCATCTACTAGTACACTTGCACCTATATTCAAAATGAATGGAGGTCTCAGAATGTTGGAGCTCATGGATAATAGTCATAAGCTAGTGTAACTCAAGGTTCACAAGGTAAACTACCATGTTGTATATGTGGAAAATTACACATGGGTAAATGCCGCGAGAGGAGTGATGTATGCTATAAATATGGCAAAGCGGGTCACTATCAGGGGGCTCAATCTTCTATTCCAGCCGTTAAGGGAAATTAGAGAGATACTACTTTAGGCACAAGCGGAGCCACAAATCATTTGTATGCCATGTGTAGTCAACATGATCAGGAGAACTCCCTAGACGTTGTGACGGGTATGAGTCGAGTCTTCTCTATTGATTGTTATGTTTTGATGGATCATGGTGCCACATTATCTTTTATTACTTCTTATATGGCTAGTAGATTTGATAGAAAACCTGAGATCATATTGAACCCTTTGATATTTCTACTTTAGTGGGTGAGTCTATTCGAACTGAGAGAATCTATAAACCTTATATAGTGTCCATTCATCATAGGGATACTATCATTGATTTGGCTGAGTTATATATGAATGATTTTGATGTGACCCTTAGCATTGACTAGTTTCATGCTTGTTATACCATTGTTTAATGTAGAGCCCGAACCACTAAGTTCCAATTTCTGAATAAACTGGTTCTAGAGTGGAAGGGTGATTCTGTAACTCCTAAAGAAAAGTTTATCTCAAATCTTGAGCCAGAAAGATGATTGATAAGGGTTGTATCTATCACCTTGTGTGAGTATAATCTGATGATGTTGAGTCTCCTACTCTTGAGTCAATCCGAATTATGAATGAGTTTCCTAAAGAGTTTTATGAAGTCCCACCTAATAGGGAGGTTGACTTTGGGAATGATGTTCTTCCCGATACCCAGCCTATCTCAATACCATATAGAATGGCCCCCGTTAAACATAAAGAGTTGAAATAACAATTGAAAGATTTGTTAAAGAAGGGATTCATAAGGTCGACTGCTTCTCCTTTTTGTCCCCTACTTTTATTTGGGCTAAAGAAAGATAGGTCTCTCAAAATGTATATCGATTATAGGCAACTGAACAAGGTTACAATAAAGAATAAGTATCCTCTTATAAGGATAGGTTATTTGTTTGACCAACTTTAGGGTGTCTCTTGTTTCTAAAAAAATAGACCTCAAATCTAGCTACCATCAATTGAAACTGAGCGAATGTGATATTCTAAAGATAGACTTTAGGACTAGATATGGCCATTTTGAGTTCTTGGTCATGTCCTTTGGGTTGACGAATGCACTTGTAGCCTTTATGGATTTTATGAATAGGATGTTTAGACAATATCTTGATATGTTTGTGATTGTGTTCATTGATGGTATCGTAGTATATTTGAGAGATGAGGAGGAGCATGCAAATCACCTCAAAATTATCCTCCAAACACTTAAGGACCATGAGTTGTATGCAAAATTCTCAAAATATGAGTCCTGGCTTAAGTTAGTAGCTTCTCTATGCCATATGGTCTCCGGTGATAGTATTCGAGTGGATGCCCAAAATGATTTAATTGGTTAAGAGATGACCTAGACCGACCTCTTCAGCTGGCATAAGAAGTTTCTTGGGGTTGGTAGGCTATTACCGTAGATTTGTTGAGGGATTTTCTTCCCTATCAGCACCATTGACTAAATTGACTCAAAAAAAAGTCAAGTTCCAGTGGTTTAATGAATGTGAGAAAAGTTTCCAAGAGTTGAAGACTAGACTGACTACTATACCAATTTTAACCTTGCCTAATGGGACAAAGGACTTTGTGATCTATTGTGATGCTTCGAGAGTTGGATTAGGATATGTGTTGATGCAGAGAGGGAAAGTGATAGCGTATGATTCCAAACAACTTAAAGCTCATGAGATAAACTATCTGACCCATGATCTTGAGTTGGCAGCGATGGTGTTTACAAGAAAAATCTAGCACCACTACTTGTATGGGCTGCATGTGGATGTATTCACTGACCACAAGAGCTTGCAGTATGTCTTCAATTAGAAGGACCTCAACATGCGACAAAAGAGATGTTTTGAGTTGCTCAAGGATTATGACATGAGCATTCAATACCATCTAGGTAAATCTACCATTGTTGTTAATACTCTTAGCAAGTTGTCCATTGGTAGCACAACCCATGTTGATGAAGGAAAGAAAGGGTTGGCTAAAGAAGTGCATCAATTGACTCGATTGGGAGTTCAACTTAAGGAGAATAATGAGGGAGGAGTAAACGTTCAGAATTAGTCTGTTTCATCTTTGGTGGTAGAGATAAAAGAAAAGTAATACCAAGATCCTATAATACTTTAATTGAAAGAGTCTATCCACAAATAAAAAGTGTTGGTCTTTTCTAAAGGGGGAGGTGGAGTGTTGAGATTCCAAAGTAGATTGTACGTCTCAGACGTTGATAGTGTTCAATAAAAAATTATGGCTGAAACCCATAGATCTAGATATTCCATTCATACTAGCTCTACCAAGATGTACCACGACTTAAGAGAAGTCTATTGATGGAATGGAATGAAGAGGGATATTGGTGAGTTCGTTTCAAAGTGACTGAATTGCCAGCAAGTGAAATTTGAGCATCAAAAACCATACAGATTAGCTCAGAACTTTGAGATTCCTGAATAGTAGTGGGAGATAATCAATATGGACTTCATTACTAGTTTACTGAGGTCTCAAAATCAACATGATTCGATATGGGTGATTGTGGATAGGATGACCAAATCAGCTCACTTCTTAGCAGTTAAGACAACTAACACTATGGAGGAGTACGCCAAGTTGTACATCGAAGAGATTTTGAGGTTGCATGGAGTCCCTTTATTCATTATCTAAGATGAAGGAGCTAATTCACATACCAATTTTGGAGATCGTTCAAGAAAAGATCGGACACCAAAGTTAATTTGACCACAACTTTTCATCTACAGACAGATAGTCAGGCAGAGCATACAATTCATACTTTAGAGGACATACTGTGTAACATCCCACATCTTACAACACTAGTTCTATGAAAATGAAACATAATATGACTTTTCAAATTAGCACCAATTTTTAATGTACTTGAATGTCGAATTAGAGGGCGATATGTATGTCTAATGCTGAAGATGGTCAAGTGTAAATAAGTTTTATGTCAAATTGAGGAGATCATGACCTTAAACAATGTGAAAAATTGAGGTTCTTATAGGACTTAGGAAGCTAGCAGGTGAGTCACCTACTTGCTTAGCTTAAATTTGCTAGCTAAACGGAGACGAGGCCCGACGTCGAATTTGTCCAAGTCTGATAGTGAATAAAGTCCGTGTTAAGAGTATACGTTTAGACAGTGTTTTACCATCGTAAATAGACAATACTTACAGCCCAATATGAATAGTAAAAGGGCCCAAGTAGATCACAAGCCACTTGACTAATTGGGCCCAAAACTAAATAAGGAGGAAAAGGAAAAATGGGCAACCAAGGCCCAATCAATTTGAACCCAACAAGGCCCATGTGAAAGAGGAAAGAAGCTTCATCACTAATTTAGTAAAGTAAGGCTAAAAACACCTTAGTAAGTCGGCCAAAGTCCCCCTCTAAAAAGGGTTTAAAACAGCTCCCATAAGCCATTTCAACTTGAACAAAAAAAAAAATCAGATTGCCTTCCAAGTTTTCTCTCAACTGTTTCTTGACTTTACAAGCAACTACAAGATACTTTTAGGGTTCTTGGAGAAGACCTACATCTTGAAGGTAAAGGTAAGTTATTATAGTTGTGTGTTTAGTAAGGTTTCTTCAAGAAAAATAAGAGAAGATGTTGGTTAGTATATGCTGAAAATTTTGGACAGCATATGTTCCAAGATTGTTATATATTTTTTCTTGTTTATTTTGAAGATTTTCACTTTTTGGTTGGATTTATTATGAAGGGAGGCTGCTTTTCTTAATAAGTATTGGTTCTATAATGATGTAAAAGGCTGCTGCACCATTTTACATTCTGCGAAAGTGAGTTCTTGTGTGATATCGTAATTGTGCTCGTAATAGGAACTTATGGGCTGATTGATTTAGGACTATGGTATCACATCCTATACATATTTTGAGGACTATTTTTGAACTATTTTATCATTGGTTTTATATGCATATATGGTGGGGACTGTTTTGTTGAAGTTTTTACATGTTTGGAATTGTCGACATCAAAATGTAGAGAAGGGATATAATGTTATGCTGCCCATTTGTATGTTGTGTAAAATTATTATGTGTTGTGTCTTGTAAGCTGTTGTAGGACTTTTATGGTACTAAAATAGGCTGAACATTACATGTATATGAGAATGTGTATTAGAAAATATGATTAGGCGTAGAAAGGTTGAAAGAATATGCTCGGGTTTGCAATTATAAGCTTGTTGCCCGTATATTTTTTTTTATGAGATTGGGCTGCCAAGAATATCTATTGGCTGCTAATGCTAGTTTTATTAATTACTATATTGTAAATAAATATTTGCAGTAAGGGATGGTTATCTTGAGGTAATAGTGAGGTCGTACAATGAGTTATGTAAGGCTACTTGATTTCGTATTATTTGGCATGAAACATAGATCCCTCCTTGGCACATAGAGGCACTTACCAACTCCGACACAACTATTGACCATGTGTCAACTCTTTCACATGTTCACATGCTCCCATACATAGTCACCTTTAAGTCTGCATACATACTTGGATACCAAGATACATGAATTTGTTCTACTAGATAAAGTTAATGTGTTGTTTTACCTCCTATGCATTTCATTATTTCTTTAACTTACTCCTTTGATTGTGGTGTTGCCTTTTGTAATTATTTATATGTAATGTGTTATATCTATAGTCCTACAGCTCCAATATTACTATCAGCAAAAGAATCATCTCAAAGGTAATTGAAAGATAAAGTAAAGTATATTGCTTATTGATGGGTGGTAACCCGAGGGGTGGAAGAATCACCTAGCCAGGGTTGATCATATCACAGGGGGTAGCCCAAGGGGTTAAAGGAAAAGACTAGCCAAGGTCGATCCCAATATAGATTTACCACTGATCATCTGGTAATTTGTATTGCATGTTATGCACAGATTATACAGTAAAGGTAAAGTAACAAAAAAAATATAATGTACATGATCCCACAGTATAACTAAAAGCGGTCTCTTATCCTATACCAGTGCATAGTCTCATTTGAGTTGTTACTTCATATACAATATTTCCTACCTTACATGTTCAGTACATTATCTGTACTAACGTCCCTTACGGAGGACCTACATTTCATGCTGCAGGTATAGCTGCTTGTAGCTTTCCAAAGTAGGAGTACAAGATATCTAACTATTGTTACCAAGCTCCAAGTTGCTTCGGATCTTTGTGTGTCTAGAGCTTATATTTTTGTATTGTATAGTTAGTCAAGGTGGGGCTTGTCTCGACACTTATCAGATACTTTTCTTTATCTAGAGGCTTTGTGGACTATGTAAATTAAAGTGTGGTCATATCTCATACTTTAAACACCATGGCCCCAACGGCCTAGCCATATGCATCTCCTTTTGGCTTATTATCGCTGTTTATTTTCTTAAAGGCATGATGAACATAGGAATCCCTTATAGTATGCATAGAAAGTGCATAGATACAGGTTGGTTCTCCCGGGCCTTATCGGCAATGGGTGCCATTCCGCCTTAATAGGACTTTGGGCGTGACAAAAGTGGCATCAGAGTGGGTCATCCTAGAGAATCTACAAAATCGTGTCTATGTAGAGTCTTGTTTATCGATGTGTTATGCACCACATTTATAAGAAAGAGGCTATATGGCATTTAGGAGTTGTTACTTTCTTTTGTTCTTTAGATCATGCCATAGAGCTAAGTGTAATAGGTGGATTGTATCTAACTCCTAAATTATTTTGTACAACAATTATGACAGAAACCAGAAAGAACAAAGGTAAAGGAAAGGAAATAGAAGCGGTGGTTGGTAGACCCAATCAGGTGAGACCACAAAATGAGGCTCAAGATGAGACTCTATCACAGATATCTCTAACTCCTTCACCTCCTTCTGAACCGAGAAGTAGTGAAATTCCCCCAGAAACACCTATCGATGCTACTGTGTAGGATTTGAGAAATATAGTCCAGCTATTGACCCGTATAGTTGCTGGCCAAGGTCAAAGGTAGAAAGGTCCAATCATAAGTATAGGTGGTGCAAATAGGGCAGCTGGCACGAGGATATGTGATTTTCTTAATTTTGACCCTCCATCCTTCACTGGGTCAGATCCTGATGAAGATCCCCAAGACTTTATTGATCAAATTCAACGCACTTTAGATATTATGCATGTGAGTGATATAGAAGCTGTCGAGTTAGCAATATATAGGTTGAAGGGTGTGGCTATATTGTGGTATAAAGCTTGGAAGTAATCTAAGGATATAGACGCACCCCCAATTACCTGGAAGGAGTTTAAAGAGGCATTTCTTTACTATTACTAGCAATTAGAGACCCGATAGGCCGGTGCAGATCAGTTCTTGAATCTCCACCAAGGGAATATGAGCGTGAGGGAGTATATCCTTCAATTTAACTCCCTGGCCAGGTATGCTCCTAATGAGGTTTCTACTATTGCAGATAGAGTTTATCGATATATGGATAGATTGGATACGTGTCTGGTCAGAGATTGTACCATTACTTCCTTTAACAAAGACATGGATATAGCGAGAATGCAATCTTTTGCACTGAAATTGGAGGATTAGAGGAAAAGGAGAAGGACATAAGAGTTAGAAACAGCGTAGTCCAAGAGGGCTAGCTCTACAGGGCAGTTTACAACACCCGAAGGTGAGATTAGGCCTCGATTTTCTAAATAGACCGCCTAGGCCATCATCCTCCTAATCTTCGGCTAGTGATCCACCATGACTTCAGGGGTCTAGGAGAAATCAGTTTGGTCCAAGGAGTGAAGAGCAAGGTGCCCCGATAGCGGGACATTCAGCAGGCCAGCAAATGACCCCTATACAGCCCTGTAAATAGTATGGAAGAAGTCACTCAGGTATATGTCATATTGGGGCTGACACTTGTTATTGGTGTAGTGCGTCAGGACATATGATGAGAGATTGCTTGAGGAGACATATGGGTGATATAGCACAACCTACTAGATCAATTATTGCATCATCATTGTCAGTTCCTCCATTAGGTGGGGTCAACAAGCACTTTTAGGTCGTGGTAGAGGTGTTAGAGGGGCAGCTAGCTCTAATGGAGTCCAGAATCACACTTATGCTCTAGGGAGTCGGCAAAATTTGGAAACTTCACTTGATATTGTCACAGGTATACTATATATCTTTTAACGTAATGTATATGCTTTAATTCACATTGGTTCTACAGTATCATACATTACCCCACTAGTTGTTGGGAAGCTTAAGAGAACACCCAAATTATTGAAAAAACCATTTGAAGTGTCCACACCAACCAGTAAATCTTTTATAGCTAGAAGGATTTATTATGACTGTGTAGTAACTATTTGTGATCATGACACACTATCTGACCTTATTGAGCTGGAATGGTGGAATTCGATGTTATAATGGGCATGGATTAGTTAGCTTCTTGCTGTGCCATCATGGATTGTCTAACTAAGAAAGTGTACTTCCACTTTCCAAATAAGGAAGTTCTTGAATGGGAAGGCAATATTTGAGCACCAAAGAGTAAGTTTATCTCTTATTTTAAGGCCAGAAAGATGATATATAAGGGGTATATATGTCATTTAGTTAGGGTGAGGGATATGGAGGCAGAATCACCAACCCTTCAATCAGTTGCAGTAGTGAATGAATTCGCTGATGTGTTTCCTGAAGAACTTCCAGGCTTACTTCTAGAACAAGAAGTAGATTTTGGTATTGACTTACTTCCAGCCACTCAACCTATTTCCATCCCTCTATATAGAATGGCCCTGGCAGAATTACATGAATTAAAAAAGAAGTTAAAAGACTTATTAGAGATAGGTTTTATAAGACCTAGTGTGTCCCTTTATGGTGCACCAGTGTTATTTATATGCAAAAAGGATGGCATCTTGAGAATATGTGTCGACTATCGACAATTGAATAGGGTGAAAATTAAGAATAAATACCCTCTCTCTAGGATTAACGATTTATTTGATTAATTACAGGGTGCCAAATGCTTTTAAAAAATTGGTTTGAGATCAAGTTATCACCAAGAGAGCGTGAAGGAGAAAGATATATATAAGACTGCTTTTAGAACATTCTATGGTCACTATGAATTTCTTGTTATGTCATTTGGGCTAACAAATGCACCAGCAGTTTTTATGGATCTGATGAATAATGTATTCAATCCATTCTTGGATGTGTTCATGATAATATTTATAGATGACATTTTGATATATTCAAGATCATAAGAGGACCATGCAAATCACTTATGATAGTGTTACAGGCTCTTCGTGATTGACAATTGTATGCCAAGTTTTCTAAATGTGAATTTTTTCTAAAATCAGTGGCATTATTGGATCACATTGTGTCTGATGAGGGAATAAGTGTTGATTCAGAAAAGATAGAGGCTACGAAAGATTGGCCAAGACCACTAACACCCACAGAAGTTTGGAGCTTCCTAGTTTGGCAGGTTATTATAGGGGGTTTGTTGAAGGTTTTTCTTCTATATCTAGACCTCTAACAATGCTAACACATAAGGCAACCAAGTTCCAATGGAATGATGCATGTGAAAGGAGCTTCCAGGAGCTGAAAAATAAGATAACTTCTGCACCTGTGCTAGTATGTCCAGAAGGCATAGAGGGGTATGCAGTGTATTGTGATGCTTCAGGAGTTGGCTTAGGGAGTGTACTGACATAACATGGTAGGGTAATTGCTTATACATCTAGAAAACTATGACTATATGAGAAAAACTATCCAACACATAATCTTGAGCTAGTAGCGGTTGTGTTTGCTCTGAAAATATTGCGCCACTATTTGTATGGGGTTCACGCTGACATATATACTAATTATAAGAGCCTACAATATATCTTTAAGTAGAAAAACCTAAACATAAGATAGCGGAGGTGGCTAGAGATAATGAGAGATTATGATGTTGATATACTTTATCACCTTTTGAAGGCAAATATGGTAGCCGATGCACTGAGTAGTAAGGCAATCATGAATACTGGTGATCAAGCCATGGTAAGTCAAGGAGTGGCTAAGGATCTACATCAACTAGCCAATTTGGCAGTTCGCCTTATTGAAACTCCAAAGGAAGGGGTTATTGTGCATAATGCAGTAGTGTATTCATTAGTAATGAAGGTGAAAGAAAAATAGTTCAAGGATCCTTTTCTACGACAGCTTTAGGAAAAAGTGAGTAAGGGTATGATAAAGGGCTTTGACCTTACACCAAATGAAGTACTTTATTGCCAAAATAGATTATGTATGCCTAATATTAATAGATTAGGAAAGACAATAATGGAAGAAGCCCATCATTCTTTATATTCCATAGATCCAGGATCAACTAAGATATACCATGACCTGAAAGATATGTTTTAGTAGGGAGCCATGAAAAAAGACCTTGTAGAATTTGTGGCTCAATGTCCAAATTGCCAGCAAGTGAAAATAGAACACCGAAAGCTATGAGGTTATATGCAGTGTATAGAGCTTCTAACGTAAAAGTGGGATATGATCAATATAGATTTTGTTGCTATGTTTCCTCGTTCATTTTAGAATTTTGACTCCTTATAGATAATATTTTATAGACTTACAAAGTCAGCACACTTCTTGCTAGTCAAGAGCGATTATGCAGCTCAAGAGCATGCCAAGCTATACCTCAAAGAGATAGTTAGGATACATAGTGTCCCAATCTCTATTATATCTAACCAAGGAGCTCAATTCACTGCAAAGTTTTGTAGTCCTTCCAAAGGAGTTTAGGGACATAGGTGAATTTGAGTACAACTTTCTGCCCTCAAATAGATAGTCAAGCAGAATGCACCATTAAGACACTTGAAGATATGCTGCGAGCTTTTGGATTGGACTTTAATGGTAGTTGGGTAGACCATTTTCCACTTATTGAATTTGCCTATAATAATATCTACCACACGAGTATCAAGATGGAACCTTACAAAGCTTTGTATGGGAGGAAATATAGGTCGCCAATTGGATGGTTTGAAGTGGGTGAAACCACCTCGCTTGGGCCAGATCTAGTACAACAAGCCATCGAAAAAGTTAAGGTAATACAGCAGTGGCTAGAAATAGCCCATAGTCATCTCAAATTATATACGGATGCTAGAAGGAGAGGATGGGATTCTCAGTAGGGGATTGGGTATTTTTAAAGGTGTCTCCAATGAAAGGGGTTATGAGATTTGGTAAGAAAGAAAAACTGAGCCCATGTTACATAG
>JAOTQJ010057783.1:0-48736 GCA_025642045.1 Solanum sejunctum
CATCCCAATCACATAAGAAAACAATACATGGGCAGCAAGCGGGTGATTATAAACCCGAGCATATTCCTTTAACCTTTTCTTCCCTAATCGTATTTTCTAATATACATTAGTATGTAAACATCATGTATAGCCTATTTTGATGTCATAAAAGTATTTAAATAGCCCACAAAGCACATCACATCACAATTCAGCACAATCTAAAAATGGACAGCATAACGTTACTTTTTTTTTGCTACCTTTCGATGTCGACAACTCCAAACCTATTACAACTTTAACAAAACTGCTCCAACAGAATTTACACATATAAATAGACTAAAATAGTCATATAATAGAACTTATTAAGTTATGAGGGACGTGAGTTAATAGGCATATATACAATAGCCTACAAGTTCCAATCAACATGACACTTAAGATAACACAATAAAACGCGCTTGTTAAATGAAATCAAAATCAGGGCAACAACATTAGGGTGATGTTTCTAACTCAAACCATGTTAATAAAACCAATTTCTCTTTATAATATAGCTCACAAACCATAGAAAAATCAACAAAAAAAAAAGAAAAAGGAGTAGGAACTTTTAGCACAGAATCTGCCCAGATTTTCTAGCACCAATATACTAGCATATACTTCTTGTTTTTACTAAGAAAATCATACTAAACATATGTATAAACTTACTAACCACTTAATGCAAAGTGGAGGGCTTATCTAAGAACCCTGGAAGTCCCTTTTAGCTGCTTTACAATGTTGAGAAAAGTTGAGAGAAAATAGAGAGAGCAATCTGATTTTTGTGAGGTCAAGTTGAGAAATGACTTTTGGGAGCTTCTTTGACCCCTTTTTGTAGTGTGATTTGGCCAACCAAATGAGGCATTATTAGACTTATTTCACCAAGTAGGTTATGCAGCTCCTTTCTCCATTCATTTGGACCTTTTTGGGGCTCCAAATTGGTTGGACATGGGCAGCCTATTTCATCTTTCTTGCTTACTTGGGTTGGGCCTAAAGTATCCAAGAACTTGTTATGTCTTTGGGCCTTATTGGTTATACTTCTTGGGATTATCATATAGCCCATTTATTATGCTAAAACATGGGCTAAATTTACACTCTTAATACGAACTTTATTCATAATCAAACTTGGACAAATTCGACGTCGAACCTTGTCTCCATTTAGCTTGCAAATTTAAGCTAAGCAAGTAGGTGATTCACCTGCTAGCTTCCTAAGTCCTACAAGAACCTCAATTCTCTTACTTCATTTAAGTCCATAAGCTACTCAATTCAACACAAAACATGTGTACACTCAACCCTCTTAAGCATCAGACGCACATATAGCCCATTAACACGAGATTCAAGCACTTTTAAAATTTTGTGCCAATTTGTCCAAGCCATGTCGTCTTTCATTTGAATTGTACTAGTAGTGCAAAATGACCAATCCTAGCTCATGGGGTTGTAAGCTTGTGTAACCTTTTGAGGCGTTGGTACCTTGATCGCCTATCTTGAGGGATGATAGGCTTGGTTAACCTTGTTAGGGGTTGGTACCGATCAACCTTTATGTGGAGTTTGTGGTATCCATCAACCTTAATGGGGGTTTTATACTCCGTCAAACTCAGTGGGGGGGTTTGTACTCCATCAACCTCATGAAGGAGTTCTTACCTCATATACCTATCTAAGGGGGTGGTAGCGCTTGGCTTGCGCTATAATGGTCACTCTTTACACTCATATTATGTTCCATATATGTATGGTTTTACTTCAAGCATCATTCACATGCCATATTATTAATATGTTATTCATTGTTTATGATTATGCATTTCGCCTATGATGCCTACCTCTTGTTGCATTGTATCCTACATACTTAGCATATTCAGACGTACTAACAGATACATTATGCCTACATGATGACACTATATAGGAACCCATGCACCGATTAATCGTCCTTCTCCTCCACGTGGCTAGAACGATTATCTCTCAAGCTTGTTGGTAAATTCTCCATTTCAAGGATATTACTTATGATCTCTTGCTTTATACTAAGATTATCTTACTTTTACTCATGTATTAACTAGGAAGCTAAGCTAGGTTGCTTGTCATAGCCCCCGATCTTATCTATGTAGTATTGTTAGAAATGTTATGTATCTATGCTATGAGTCTTGACTCTCTTGTTCTTTGATGTTATGATATGAAAGTGTTGGCTTGGTACCGATTGTCCTAATTTACTATTTCTTATTGTATTCGATTATTTCCACGACAAAGGAAGTGTAATGAAATGCTATAAGCCTTGTTTGGGGTTCCTTCTGGTTCCCCATTCGTCGGTCATATCTATGACCTACGCTTGAGTTATGACAAAGGTAGTATCAGAGTACTAGGTTGTTAGATCCTCGAAGTCTAACAAATCACATTAATTAGAGTCCTATTTGGGGTTTTATTATGCACCTCAATTATGAGTATGAGACTACGAGATGTTTTAGGAAATGTTTTCCTTCTTCTTGTTCTAAGTCAAGCTACAGAGTTGAAGTAAGTTTTCCCCTAATGATTATTCATTGCAATGCTAGATCATGCCTAATACGATGGGAAGACGAGCCTATATACTTGAGGAGCAATCGGCAAATGGAGAGCTTAAGGATGCTATCACCTTGCTTATACAAGTGGCAGCTAATCAAGCTAACCAAAGGGCCCAAGCCTCTCATGCTCCTACATCGGCTTCTCAGGTGAGAGACATCATGAGAATGAATCCCCCGAAATTCCATGGGTCAAAGTTTAGTGAGTACCCTTAAGAGTTTATTAATGATATCTATAACTATTTGTCCATCATGGGTGTGAGTCCAGAGGATAAGGCAGAGTTAGCGGCCTACCAACTCAAAAGGATAGCACAAATATGGTACAACTAATGGAAGGAGGAAAAGGGAGTCAACTATGTGGTACTTTAGGAGGAATTCAAGGTGGCGTTCCTTAATCAGTTCTTCCCCCTTGAACTTAGAGAATCTAAGTTGGTTGAATTTATGAATTTTAAACAAGTGTCTATAAGTGTGAAGGACTATGACCTCAATTTTTACCAACTCTCTAAGTATATTCCGCACTTGGTGTCTGACTTAAGATCTAGGATAAAAAAATTTATGATTGGTGTTTTTGACTTTGTTAGTGAAGAATTTCGGTCCACCACATTGATTAATGACATAGACTTGTCACATTTGATGACCTACACCAAACAAGTGGAAGAGGAGAAATTGAGGAAGAGAAAGGGGCATGAGGCAAAGAGGGACTATTTTGAGGGTAAGTTCCAAAGGAGTGGCCGGTTCCATCAAAGCCAAAGGTCTATACATACTTTTGATAAGAGGGTTGCGAATGATCTTCCGAGGGCCCAAGGTGTTAAGAGTGTGTCTCCTATTGATGTATGTCCAAAGTGTGGTAAGGGTCATGATGGCCCAGGTCTGAAAAATGTTGGTGCTTGTTATCATTATGGGGAAATGGGGTATAAGGCAATAGATTGACCTCGAAACCACAACAAGGGCAAGGAAGTTCATCCACAAGGAGCTAATACGATCCCATTGGGGAGAGGTGGCCGATAAGATGGTTCCCCAAGGCACAATTGGTTCTGTATTTTACAAGGTAGACAAAGGGTTGATGAATTCCCCAATGTTACCAGTATGTTGAAAATCTTTGACTTTGATATGTATGCATTGATTGATTTGGGTACTCTTTCTTTTATTACCCTTTTGTTGCTAAGAAGTTCCATGTTGACCCTGAGTTATTATATGAGTCATATGAGGTGTCTACTCTTATTGATGCATCGCGTCCAAATTGGACCGAACCCTTTGTCAGTACTGTTGGTTGGTCCAGCCTATTCTTGCTATTATTGCTATAAAGGTTTATAGAATTTGTCCTATTTGCATCTTGCATAAAATATTGCCTTGTGATCTCGTTGACTTAGACATTGTTGATTTTGATATTATCTTTAAGATGGATTGGTTGCATACATACTATGCTTCTGTTGATTGTAGAACCCGTCTAGTATCCCAATGAGCCTATCCTTGAGTGGTAGAGTCAAGATGTGGTAGTTAGGGGTAGATTCATTTCTTCCATTAAAGCCCGTAAGTTGATCTCTAAGGGGTGCCTTTACCATCTTATATGGGTTAGGGATGTGAAATCTAAAGTCCTTCCTATAGAGTTGGTAATAGTTGTAAATGAGTTTCTTGGTGTCTTCCCAAATGACCTTCTCAATGTTCCTCTCAAAAGGAACGTAGACTTTGGCATAGACCTCGTACCCGATACTCAATCCATTTCTATTCCCCCTTACCATATGGCCCCAGCAAATTTGAAAGAGTTGAAGGAACAATTGAGGGACTTATTGGATAAGGGATTTATTAGGCCTAGCCAATCACCTTGTGGTGAACCAATGTTGTTTGTGAAAAAGAAGGATGGGTCCCTTAGGATGTCTATTGACTACTGGCATTTCAATAGGGTCACCATCAAGAATAGGTATGCTCTTCTAAGGATTGATGATTTGTTTGATCAATTGCAAGGGGCTAGACATTTCTCTAAGATTGATCTTCAGTCTAGGTATCATCAAGTGAAAGTGAGGGACTGTGATATTCCCAAGATGGTCTTCAAAACTAGGTATGGGCATTATGAATTTGTTGTGATGACTTTTTGATTGACCAATGCATCGTCCATCTTTATGGACCTAATAACTAGGGTCTTTAAACCCTACCTTGATTACTTTGTTGTGGTCTTCATTGATGACATTTTCATCTATTCTCGTGTTGAGGAGGAGCATAGGGCTCATTTGAGGGTTGTGTTACAAAGATTGAGGGAGGAGAAATTGTATGCTAAAATATGAAAAGAGTGAGTTCTGGCTGAGGGAAGTTGCCTTCCTAGGACATATAGTGTCGGGAAATGGTATAAAGATGTGATTAGAAATTGGCCTAGACCATTAACCCAATTGAATATTAGGAGTTTCTTAGGCTTAGTAGGTTATTATAAGAGGTTTTGTGAATGGGTTCTCTTCTATTGCTTCCCCCATGACAACATGGATTCAAAAGAAGGCTAAGTTTGTGTATTTCAATAAATATGAAAGGAGTTTCCAAACATTAAAAGATAATCTTGTGTTTGCTCCTATATTGTCACTACCAGGTGGGCTTGAGGGATCTGTTGTGTATTATGATGCTTTCCCGGTTGTTTTGGGTTGTGTGTTGATACAAAATGGTAAAGTCATAGCCTATGCTTCTAGTCAACTCAAACTACATGAAAAAACTACCATACCCATGATCTTGAGTTAGCCACCATTGTGTTTGCATTAAGGATTTGGTGTCATTACTTGTATGGGGTGCATGTTGATGTTTTTATGGATCATAAGAGCCTCCAATATGTATTCACTCAAAAGGATCTCAACTTGAGGCAAAGGAGATGGTTAGAACTTCTAAGGACTATGATATGAGAGTAAATTATCATCCCGGTAAGGCAAATGTGGTTGTGGATGCTTTGAGTAGGGTGTCTATGGGTATCCTAGCATATGTTAATGCTAGTGATAAAGAAATGGTTAGGTAGGTGCATTGATTGTCTAGACTGGGAGTTAGGTTCGAAGAGGTTGGTAATAGTGGTATGGTTGTTGTTGATTGTTCTAAGTCTTCTTTGGTTGATGAGGTGATAGAAAACAAGATCTTGATCTCTCCTTGTTAGAATTGAAGGCCTTAGTGAAAGAGGGCAAGATGGAGGTTTTCTGCCAAGAGGGAGATGGTGCACTTAGGTACCAAGGTAGGTTGTATATATCTTGTGTTGATGGCTTGATAGAAAAGATCCTTGATGAGGCCCATAACTCTTCTAATTCTATCCACTCTTGTTCTAGCAAAATGTATAGAGACTTGAGGGATATGTATTGGTGGGGAGGCATAAAGAGGGACATTGCCAAATCTATTTTTGGTTGTGACAGTTGTCAACAAGTCAAAGTCTAACATAAAAGGCCAGGTGGCCTAACCCAAGACATTGAGATTCCTACTTGGAATTGGGAGATGATTAATATAGATTTAGTGGTTGGGTTGCCCAAGACTAGAAAGGGTTTTGATTCTATTTGGGTTGTGGTTGATAGGATGACAAAATTAGCTCACTTTCTACTAGTTAAGATCACATATAGAGCTAAATATTATGCAAGTTTGTACATTCATGACTTGGCAAGGTTGCATGGGGTTCCTTTTTCCATCATATCGGATCATGGGGCATAATTCACTTCATAAATTTTGAGGTCCTTTCAAAGAGGTCTTGGTATAAGAGTTAAGCTTAGTATGGCCTTTCATCCTCAGATGGATGGCCAAGCCGAAAGAACTATCTAAGCACTTGAGGAAATTGTTAGGACTTATGTATTGGACCTTAGGGGTATTTGGGATAATCATGTTCCGTTGATTGACTTTGCCTACAATAATACCTACCATTCTAGTATCCGTATGACTCCTTTTGAGGCACTCTATAGTAGGCATTATAGATCACTGGTGGGGTGGTTTGAGGTTGGTGAAGTGGCCGTATTAGAACTAGATCTAGTTATTGAGGCTCTTGAGAAGGTTAGGATGAATAGGGAAAGGTTGAAGATAGCCCAAAGTCATCAAAAGTCATATGCTGACATGAGGAGAAGGGATCTTGAGTTCAAGGTTGGTGATTGGGTCTACTTGAAGGTGTCACCCATGAAGTGTGTAGTCCTCTTTAGTAAGAAGGGCAAGTTGAGCCCAAGATATGTGGGTCATTATAGGGTAATGAGGAGAATTGGCAAGGTAGCTTATGTCACGCTCCAAATCCCATTAAGGTAGACTGCCACCAATTGCCAATATGGCCTGAGAGAACCAACTTGTATCTATAAGCTATCTATACATATTATCAGGGGTTTCTACATTCAATATGCCTTTAAGAAAGTAAACAGTAATAGCAACCTAAAAGGAAATGCATATGGCTAGGCCGTTGGGTTACGGTGCCTAAGGTATGATACATGACCACACTTTAATTTACATAGTCTACAAAACCTCTAGATAAGGAAAAGTATATGATAAGGGTCATGATAGGTCCTGCCTCGACTAATTGTACAACAAAAAAATATAAGATCTAGACATGCAAAGCTCCAAAGTAAACTGGAGCTTGGTAACAGCAGCTTGAAATCCTATACTCCTATCGGGGAGATTTATTGACACCTATACTTATAGCAGGAAATATAGGTCCCCTGTAAGGGAGGTCAGTATGAGATAATGTACTAAATATGTAAGGCAAAAAATACTGTATATAAAGTAACAACTCAAACGAATCTAAGCATTTGTGTAGGATAAGAGACCACCCTTAGTTATACTATAGTATCATGTACTTTATGTTCTTTTTATTACTTTATCTTTACTTATAATCTATGCACAACATGTAATACAAATGACCAACTGCTCAGTGGTAAATATATATTGGGATCGGCCCTGGCTAGGTTTTTTCTTTAACCATTTGGGCTACCCCTTATGATAGGATCGACCTGGCTAGGTGATGCTTCCACCCCTTTGGTTACCACCCATTAATAAGCAATATACCTATCTTTCAATTACTTTATAGATGATTCTTTTGGTGATCATAATATTGAAGTTGTAGGACTAGAGATACAACACATGATCTGTAAATAATCACAAAAGACAACACCATAAAGAAAGGAGTAGGTTACACAAATAATGAAATGCATACGAGGTAGAATAACACATGAACTTTGTTTAGTAGAACGAACTCGTGTATCCTTGTATCCAAGTATGTATGCAAATTTGAAGGTGACTATGTATGGGAGCATATGAACATGTGAAAGACTTGGGACACGGCTAATAATTGAGTCGAAGTTGGTAAGTGCCTTTATGTGCCAAGGAGGAATCTATGTTTCATGTCAAATAATATGTAATCAAGTAGGCTTACATACCTAGCTGTACGACATCATTATTACCATGACATAACCTTTCCTTCCTCCAAATATTTATCTATAATATATTAGGTTATATAGCTAGCATTAACAGCCAATAGATACATCTTGGCAGTCCAATCTCATAATAAATAACATGCGGGCAGCAAGCGGGTACTTATAAACTTGAGCATATTCTTCCAACCTTTCCACCCCTAATCGCATTTTCTAATACACATTCTCATATACATATCATGTGCAGACTGGTTTAGTGCCATAACTATCTTACAACATCCCACAAAGTACAACACATAATAATTCTTCACAAAATACAATTAGGCGGCATAACGTTACATCCCTTCATTACATTTTGAAGTCGACAATTCCAAACTTGTTCCAGATTTAACCAAACTATTCCCACCCTATATATACATAAAACTAGACCTAAAACATTTCAAAACAGTCCTAAAACTAGGTGCAGGATGTGAGACCATAGTCCTCAATGAATCAGCCCACAAGTTCCTATTACGAGCACAATTACGATATCACACAAGAACTCACTTTCGCGGACTGTAAAAATGGTGCAGCAGACTTTATACACCATTATAGAACTAATACTCATTAATAACAGTAGCATCCCTTCCTAACCTATCCAACCATAAAAGAGAAAAGCTTCCAAATAAACAAGAAAAATGTACAACAACTTTTGGAACACATGCTGTCTAACAATTTCAGCATATACCTACCCAACATAGTCTCTATTTTTCCATAATAAAATCATAATAAACACATAAGTGAACTTACTTACCATTACCTTCAAGGTGTAGGGCTTCACCAAGAACCATAAAAGCCTACTTGTGGTTGCTTAGCAAGGTTAAGAAAGTGTAGAGAAAGCTTGTGAAAGCTATTTTTTCCAAGTTAATAATGACTTAAGGTGCTACTTGTACACCTTTTTAAAGGAGTTTTTGGACTACTTATTGTGTCGTTAAATGCTTATATTATCAAGGTGGTTATACAACAGCTTGGCCCTTTTACTTGGGCCTAATTGGGTTCGAACGTTGATAGGCCTTGGCTGCCCATTTTCCAAATTTCTCTTCACTTAGTTTGGGCCCAAATAGTCAAGTGCTTTGTGATGTACTTGGGACCTTTTTATGTTCTTCTTGGGTTGAAAATAAAATTCATTTATGATACTAACATAGGGCTAAAGTTACACCCTTAACACGGACTATATTCATAATCAGAATTGGATGAATTCGACGTTGGGCCTCATTTTCGTTTAGCTAGTAAATTTAAGCTAAGCAAGTAGGTGACTCACTTGATAGCTTACTAAGTCCTACAAGTACCTCAATTTCCTCACTTTGTTAGGACCATAATCTCCTTAATTTGAGACAAAACATGTATACACTCGACCCTCTTAAGCGTTAGCCGCACATATCACCCTATAACATGAGATTCAAGAACTTTTAAAAATTGGTGCTAATTTGAAAAGCCATATCATGTTTTATTTGCATAGTACTAGTATTGCAAGAGGTGGGGTGTTACAGCTTATGAGTTAGAATTGCCTAGAGAGATGGATTTGGTTCATCCGGTGTTTCATGTGTCTATGTTGAGGAAATGTGTAGGTAATTCAAATACAATTATGGCTCTTGATGTTGTGGGTGTTGTTGAGGATAATTTGACCTATGAGGAGGTTCCAGTTTAGATCTTGTATAGGTAAGTGAACAAATTGAGAAACAAATAGGTCACTTCCGTTAAGGTTCTTTGGAGGAATCAACAAGTTAAAAGTGCTACATGGGAGGCCGAAGAGAACATGCAAAAGCGATATAATTACCTTTTCCACTCCACCCAAGCCTAAAGTATTGATCTAAGTTCTTTATGTGATCTTAAGTCTTAAGTTTAGCCCTCTTGTCATTGCATATGTTCGTGTTTAAATTGACTAATTCATAATGATTTTACACTTATGATGAGATTGTGAAATGATGTTTAAGTGCATTGTTGTATTTCTATATGGGCTCAGATTGTCGTGTTTGTTTCTCTCATATAAGTATCTTTGACATTAGGGCACAAATGTTCCAAGGGAGAGATATTGTAACGACCAAAAAAAGTGTCCGAAAATATGCCTCGAAAGTGCTCGGAATCGTAATTTCCATATATCTCAAAATTTGTGCACGATATCAAAAATCTGATTTATATTCTTGTTCAGCGGGTCATCTTTAGTTGAATATGGGTCTAACCCTTCTTTAAGAGCAAACTATTAGCAATTTCAATTTTTCAAAAAAATCATTTTCAGTGAGCTTTTCGCGTTTCTAGCATAACACGCCAAGGGAGTGCACTAGTGTATTTTTCTGTCCATTTTTTACTTCCTTCCAAGACTTTTACGTATTAGGCCAAAGTGTTCCCAAATGTGAAAATACCTTTACTTAACCATTTGTCACCCTCATATCATTTTAAACATTCCCTAATACTCATTCAAACACTTAGACAAATATTTTACTAGTCTCAAAAGCCTTTCCTGGATCTAAGGATTTCCTCTCAAGCTTCAAGTCTCCAACTCCAATCTTTACCAAGTTCTTCTCCAAAGCTAAGGTATGTGGGTTTCCTTCATGGGTTCCTTTCACCCATGATACCCAAGATCGTTATACTCAAAATTGTATGATTTAAAGTTCATTCATTCATAGGTCTTATTCATTATGAAATTCACTGCACACTATGTTGGAGTTTATGAAATTGTGATTATTTTACTATGTTTGGAGCTATTAATAAAAGATGTATTGTAAGACTTGATGAAGAGTTTTGGTGTATATTATTTGACGGTGCTACCAAGTATCCATTGATGGATTTACACTGATTTTTCTAGCATGATTTCACTCGAATTATGTGATTTTACACTAGCATTATACACCCTCTAAGTGTTTGATAAAATGTTCGATTATGGATTCTTGTGGAATTAAAGGTCCAATGCATGTCTTATGATATGAATGACCATATACTGATGAAATGATGATGAAATGATGATGAAAAGGAATGTATGTAGGCCCAGGTAACCTATTGAGGGGTTGGTACCTTAATCGCCTAAATTGAGGGGTTGTAGGCCTGGGTAACCTTGTTAGGGGGTTCATTCTATGTCAACCTTGATGGGGGGTTTGTACTCCTTCACCCTCAGTGGGGGGTTTGTACTCCATTAACTTCATGAAGGGGTTCGTACCTCATGCGCCTATCCAAGGAGGTGGTAGGCTTGGCTTGCACTATAATGGTCACTCTTTACACTTGTATTATATTCTATATAAGCATGATTTTACTTCATGTATCATTCACATGCCATGTTGTTAGTATGTTATTCATTGCTTATGATTATTCATTTAGCCTATGATTCCTATCTCTTGTTGCATTGCATATATACTTAGTACATTCAAATGTACTAACACATACTCTATGCCTACATGATATCACCATATAGGAACCAATACACCGATTGATCATCCTCCTCCTCTACGTAGCAAGAACAATTGTCTTTCAAACTTGTTGGTGAGTCCTCCATTTCGGGGATGTTGCATATGATCTCTTGCGTTGTACTAAGACTATCTTACTTTTATTCATGTATTTACTATAAGGGTGAGCCCGGTTATTTGCCGTGGCTCCCGATCTTATCTATATAGTAGAGTTGTTGTTAGACATATTATGTATATATGCTCTGAGTCTTGACTCTCCTGTTGTTTGATGTTATGATATGACAGTGTTCACTTAGCCCCAGTTGTCCCAATTTACTATTTCTTGTTGTATTCTATTATTTTCGTTACCAAGGATATGTAATGATATACTACGAGGCTTGTTTATAGTTTCTTCGGGGCTCCCTGTTTGCCGGTCACGTCTAGGCCCTAGGCTCAGGTCGTGACAAATTTCTAATCATTTTTGTATTCTAAGGATCCACCTTAATACCATCACCCTACACCACATGTCCAAAAATGCAACCTCTTTCAACCAAAACTCGCACTTTCATATTTGGCATACAACTTCTCCTCCCTCAAGAATTGCAACACCCTCAAGTGATCCACATGCTCCTCCTCACTATGGGAATAGATCAAAATATCATTAATAAAAACTACCACAAACAAGTCAAGGTAGGGTTTAAACACCTTATTCATGAGATCCATAAATATGGCTAGTGCATTAGTCAACCTAAAGGAAATAAACACAAACTCAAAGTGCCCATATCTAGTCCGGAAGTCCGTTTTGGGAATGTCATACTCTCTCACTTTAACTTGGTGATACCTGGACCGAATATCAATCTTAGAGAAGTGACTAGCCCCTTAGAGTTGATCAAAAAGATCACCAATTCTTGATAGAGGGTATTTACTCTTTACGGTGACCCTAATGCACATTCTAAGATGACCATATTTTTCCCTCACAAACAGCACTGGTGCACCCCAAGATGACTTACCAAGCCTTATAAAGCTCTTCTCCAACAAATCCCTCAATTGCTCCTTCAACTCCACCTGGGCCATAAAGTAAAATTGAATAGAAATGGGTTGAGAATCAGGAAGAAGGTCTATACTAAAGTATATTTCCCTTTCGGGACGAACACTGGGGAGATCATTAGGAAAGAAATCAAGAAACTCATTAATCACCAGAACGACTCCATAGGAAGGACTTTGGACTCAAAATCCTAACCCTCACAAGATGATAGAGACTTCCCTTAGAAATCAAATTTTGTGCTTTAATACAAGAAATGAATTTACCCTTGACCACCACATCAGAACTTTCAACTCAAGGACAGGTTCATTAGAGAATTAGAATTTCACTCTATAGGTTCTACAATCAATAGAAGCATAATATGAATGCAGCCAACCCATCCTAAGAATAACATCAAAATCCACCATATCTAATTCAACAAAATCACAAGGCAAAATTTTATGAAAAATGAACATGGGACAATTTTTATAGACTCTTTTTACAACAATGGACTCACCAATAGGGGTAGCTACTTCATAAGGTTCACACAACAATTCGGGACTAACATGAAGCTTTTTGGCAATAAAAAGAGTAATAAAAGAAAGAGTAGTACCTGGGTCTATCAATGCATACACATCAAAATCAAAAACCTTTAACATACCGATGACGATATCAGGCATTCCATCTACCCCTTATCTCCCTTGAAGAGCATAGAATCTATTTTATCTTGGAGCAACCCCTTTTTGGCCTCCTCTTCCCTTTTGACCTGCATTTGTACCTTAGACTTGTGGACATCCATCTATACCTTTATTTTTGGCACGAGGACAATCAATCACCTTATGACCTACTTTACCATAACCATAGCAAGCATTAGAGTCATTCAAACATAGACCATTATGGTTCCTACCACACCTTTGCCACATAGGGTTATGTAACACACCAGCACTACTTTGGAACCTTGGGTTGTCATTAGGAAACCTTCTATTAGGAGCATTGCAAGACCCTTGTCCTTGGAATTTGTGGCCTTGAGAAAACCAGCGACCCTTGGAATTTGGAATCGACCTTCAAAATGAACCTTCTTAGACTCACCACTTTTTCTTTTTCTAAGCTTTTCACACTCTAGTTTTGGAATATGTCATGAGGCTGGACAAATCCATATCACCTACGAGAATGGCGGTACAACACTCTTCATTGACCAAGTTGGATATAGCTAACACAAATTTGTTCATCCTTGACCTCGATTAGGCAACCAATTGTGGGGCATATTCGGATAGTTGGTTGAACTTGAGGGAATACTCCCTCGCACTCATAGACCCTTGCTTTAGATTCATAAATTCCATCATCTTCGCCTCCTTTTGCTCAATAGGAAATAATCGATCAAGAAATGCCGCTTTGATATCTTCCCAAGGGATAACATTATAATTCCCCTTATTCATCTTCCATTGAGTGTACCATATTTAAGCCACCTCTATGAGTTGGTAAGTCGCCAACTCAGCTTTATCCTATAAGTGAACCCCCATAATAAGCACCTTATACACCTCGTCAATGAATTCTTGGGGATTCTCATCCACCTTGGAACCATAGAACTCTGGTGGATTCATCCTAGTAAAATCCCTCACCCTTGAGGCCGGAATAGGAGCATGAGAGGCTTGGCACCCTTTGTCATAACTCAAACCTAGGTCCTAGATGTGACACAGTGAATGGGAACCCAAAGGGACCCAAATAAGTCTCTTAGCATATAAATAAGGGGAAAAGGGACTAAGGGAAGTCTTGACATTTATAAAGCATAAAAAGTCAAAGCTTAAAGCATAGATACATCAATTATTCTAACAACACCTCTAAACATAGAATAGGTGGGGGCAAAGATACTTTTTGGGCTTACTCTTATAGTATCAAAGATCAACATAGAGAAATAACATAAGTAAGAGTAGCATAGCCAGTGTCCCCAAACTTGAGATTGCACCAAAATCTTATCTTCAAGATGCCAAAACTAGCCATATGGAGGATGATCATGAGGTTCTCCGGTTCTTACATGGTTACATCATGTATTCATAGAGAATGCATTAGTGCGTTTGAATGTACGAAGTATATAGGATGCAATGCAATATAACATAAGCCAATATAGTCAAAATACATAGTAATAGGCAATACATGAGTATAATTTCCATATGGCATGTATGATCAATGCTTGACGTAAAACATGCTTGTAAACATTCAACTTGCATAGATCATAACACATGCATGGGAAGAGACCTCAACCGACATAGAATAAGACCAACTGAGCTATGACTTGAAATCCTGATGATTACCACTCACCAGTAAAGAGGTGTTCTACTTGTCAAAGTAAACAACACTTTACCTTATGGGAGCCCATCCTATTTCAGAGAAGTAACCTTTCTTATAGGAGCCCATCCCATTTCGAAAAGGATTTCATAGGAAAATTCACCTTACGAGAACCCATCCAATTTCGGGAAGAATTTTAAGAAAAAGTGCACTAAATGGATCCACTAGTATAGCAAGGGTACAATATAATCCTATGTTGGCACATAGTTAAAGGAAAGAGAGAAAACCCTCCATCCATCGGTGCTAAGTCTAATCCCACAGAATACTTATAATAATATTACTTTAATAACTTGCAATAAACATGGAATCATGGCATTAGTAGCTTTGACATATATGACCTCTAATGGTAAGCCTAACTTGAATCCTGAGAATAGATCATCATTAAATATTACCTTTGCATTAACATCAAAAGCTCACAAGAGGTAAAATCTTGGAAATAGGGCTTAACTTCATACTTGCATAATCATAGGTAATTTCACGAATTCATAACATACATGATAGTCTATATTCATCATGAAGTCACTTGACTTATAAAACATGTAAATAACTTGAGAATCCTTGACTTAACATTGTATCAAACATGTTGTGGGTGTGCAATGCTTGTTCAAAATTATGCAATTCAAGAGTAAAATCATATGAGAAAACTCAACATATTGCAAAACCCTCATGTGTAATACCTTGAAATTTATCATCAGAACTCACAATAGATCTTAGTTTCATAGCTCAAAACATACATAGTCTCAATAGACAAAACCAACTCATAGTATAGGCTTCAGGTAGATAAACATGCATATTTAACAAACATTTCATAAAACCCCAAAATATTTCATGCTTATAATCCATAATAAAAGATACTCATAGATAATATAACTTGAAAACATGCAATTTCATAAGATAGGAAGATTTTACACCATGGGTGAAAGGACCCAATGGTTGAAACCCACTTACCTTAGACTTAGGTTTTCTTGGTGTAGAATTAAAGAGAACTTGAAGCTTGAATGAAGTTCTTGAGATCGTAAATTAAGATTGGGATATTTGAATTTGGATACAATATTTGGTTAAGTGTTAAAGAGGGTTTTGAGAGTGTCTTGAATGGTATAGAGTTGAAAAAGTGGCTAAGTATAGGTGTTTTCACGCATATGAGGACATTGGGCCAAATCCCCAATCTGTTAGGTCAAAACTGAAAAATTAAGTGATAACAGTACTCCTTGATGGGTACGTGTTGCGGGCCAATGCAAATGCTTTCTAAAAATTGCAAAGTTAGCAAAAATAAAATTTCGCTACAGGTCCTCTAAAATCAAGGTTATACCTATTCCCCACTTAATATTTTCCCCTGATCAAGAATATGAAGTCAGATTTTTGATATCACGCACAGATTTTGAGATATATGGGAATTATGATTGTGGACATTTTTGAGGCACCTTTCTGGGCATTTTTGGGGCATTTTAATATCTCCCCATTGGGATCATTCGTCCTCAAATGTCAAAGAAATGTATATAAGAGTAGTAATCATAAATTCACCCAACATGAATGCAACAAATGCATTTAAATGTTATCTTCAAAAATCTTAACACGAGTGTCAAAATCACCATAAACTTGTCAATATAAACATGAATGCATGCAAAATAACATAAGGGCTAAAACTGAAGACTTGAAATCATATAGAGGACTTAAATTATTACTTTAATCTTGAGTAGAGTGGAAGAGATACGGATATCTCTTTTACATGTCCCCTTTGCCTTCCCATGTGGCACTCTCAACTTAGTGGTTTCTCCAAAGAACCATGACGAAAGTCGCATCCTTGTTTCTCAACCTCTTGACTTGTCTATCCAATATTTCTACCCGAACCTCTTAATAAGTCAAATTATCTTCTACTATACCCACAACATCCAAAGGTAAAATAACACTTGGGTCACCCATACACTTTCTCAACATAGATCTATGGAAAATTGGATGAATCATATTCATATCAATAGGACACTCTAAGTCATAGGCCACCTTACCAATCCTCCTCAACATACTATAAGGACCCACAAACCTTGGACTCAATTTATCCTTCTTGCTAAATTGGACTTTTGTCTATTTGGGTTGTTTTCAATCTCTTCCTTATCATCCTCATCTTCTCCAAGGCTTCCATGGAAAAATCCAGACCGAACAAAGCCATCTCCCCCAAATCAAACCACCCAACCAGAGATCAACAATGCTTACCATAAAAAGCTTCAAAAGAAGTTATACCAATGCTTGAGTGGTAGCTATTGTTGTAAGCAAATTCAATGAGTGAAAGATGTTCATACCAACTACCCTTAAACTCCAAAACACAAGCTCTAAGCATATCCTCAAGGGTTTGAATAGTTCTCTCATGTTGGCCATCTGTTTGAGGGTGAAAAGTCATTTTAAGCTTTACCTTGGCACCAAGACTTCTTTGGAAGGACCTCCAAAAGTGATAAGTGAATTCAGCACCACGATCCAAAATGATAGACAAAGGCACTCCATACAATCTAACCAACTCATGTATATACAACTTTACATAATCTTCAGCATTATCAGTAGTTTTGACCAGTAAAAATTGAGTTGATTTTGTCATTCTACCAACCACAACAAAAACAGAGTCAATAATGCTTTCTAGTCTTAGGCAACCCAACCACAAAATCTATGTTGATTTCCTTTGACTTCTAAGTAGGAATCTCTATATCTTGGGTTAGGCCACCCGAACTTTGATGTTAGTCTTTCACTTATTGGCAATTGTGATATCCGGATATGAACTTGGAAATTTCTCTCTTAATACCACCCCACAAAATACTCTTCCCTCAAATCTCTATACATCTTTGTAGAACTGGGTTGAATGGAATAGGAAGAATTATAAGTCTCATCTAAAATCTTCTTTCTCAAGTCATTAACACTATACACACCTAATCTACCTTGGTACCTAAGGTAACCATCTTGCCCTTGGGAGAAAACCTCTAAGTTTCCATCTCTCACCAAGGCCTTCAACTCTAGCAAGGCGGGGTCAAGATCTTGTTTTGCCTTTACCTCTTCGACCAAAGATCAATAACCACTATACCACTATTGTCAACTTCTTCCAACCTAACCCCTATATAGCCAACCAATGGACCTCTCTAGCAACCTCTTTGCTACCATTATCAACATGTGCTACACTACCCATAGTTACCCTACTTAGAGCATCAGCCATAATAAAACCTTTGTTAGGGTTGTAATGCACACTCATATCATAGTATTTAAGAAGTTGTAACCACCTTCTTTATCTCAAGTTGAGATCTTTTTGGGTGAACACATATTGGAGGTTCTTATTATTGGTAAACACATCAATATGGACTGTATACAATTAGTGACGCCAAATTTTCAAAGAAAATAAAACATTCACCAATTCAAGATAATTAGCTAGGTAATTCTTCTCATATACCTTAAGTTGTCTAGAGGAATATGATATTACCTTCCCACTTTGTATAAAACATACCCCAAATCAATTCTTGAGGCATCACAATACACAACAAACCCTTCCAACACTTCCAATAGAGACAAGATAGGAGCAAAGACAAGTTTATCTTTCAAAGTTTGGAAACTCTTTTCATACTCATCGGTCCACACAAATTTTGCCATCATATGGGTCAACTCAGTCATGGGAGAAGCAATACAAGAGAACCCATTTAGAAACCTCCGGTAATAACCCACGAAACCCAAGAAACTTTAAATGTTCGATGGAGTCAAAGGTCTAGGCTAATTTCTAATCACATCCTTCTTCTTAGGATCCACCTTAATGCCATCACCATACCACATGCCCAAGAAAAGAAACCATGTTCAACAAAAACTCACATTTTTCATATTTAGCATACAAACTCTCCTCTCTCAAGATTTTCAATACCACCCTCAAGTGATCCACATGTCCTCCTCACTATGGGGATAGATCAAGATATCATCGATAAAAACACCACAATCAAGTCAAAGTAGGGTTTAAAGATGTTATTTATAAGATCCACAAATATATTTGGTGCATTAGTCAACCCAAAGTACATAACCACATACTCAAAGTGCCTATACCTAGTCTAAAAGGTCGTCTTGGGAATGTCACTCTTCACCACTTTCACTTGGTGATGCCTGGACCAAAGATCAATCTTAGAGAAGTGACTAGCCCCTTGAAGTTGATCAAAAAGGTCATCAATCCTAGGCAGAGGGCACTTATTCTTGATGATGACTCCTTTATGTTTTAGGTAATAAATGCACATTTTAAGAGAACCATCCTTATTTTTCACAAATAACACCAGTGCACCCCAAGGTGATTTACTAGGCCTTATAAAACCCTTCTCCAACAAATCCCTCAATAGCTCCTTCAACTCCTTCAACTCTGCCAGGGCCATACGGTAAAGGGGAATAAAAATGAGTTGACTATCGGAAAGAAGGTCTATACCAAACTCTATTTTCCTTTCAAGAGGAACACCGAGATGCTCATCAAGAAAGATATCAAGGAACTCATTAACTATTCGAACCAACTCTATAGGAAGGACTTTGGACTCAACATCCCTAACCCTTACAATATGATAGAGACAACATTTAGAAATCAACTTTTGGGCTTTAATGCAAGAAATGAATCTACCCTTAACTATCATATCATAACTTTCCCACTCAAGGACATGTTCATTTGGGAGTTGGAATTCAACCCTATGGGTTTTACAATCAATAGAAGCATAATATGAATACAGCCAATCCATCCCAAGAATGGCATCAAAATCCACCATATCTAATTGAACAAAATCACAAGGCAAGATTTTAATCAAAATGAATACGGGACAATTTCTATAGACTCTTTTAGGAAAAATAGACTCACCAATGGGGGTAGACACTTCATAAGGTTCACGCAACAATTTGGGACTGACATGAAGCTTTTTGACAACAAAAGGAGTAATAAAAAAAAGAGTGGCACCCAGGTCTATCAAAGCATATACATCAAAATCAAAAACCTTTAACATACTGGTGATGACATAGACTACCTCATTCACCCGTTGTCTCCCTTGAAGAGCATTGAATCTATTTTGCCTCGATGCACCCCCTTATTAGCCTCCTCTTCTCTTTTGACCCATATTTGCAGCTTGGACTTGTGGACGACCATTCCAAACCTTGGTTTATGCATGCGAACAATCACTAACCTTGATGCCAACTTCACCATAACCAAAGCAAGCATTTGAATTTCTCAAAGAAGGACCACTATGATTCGTTTCACACATTGGACGTCAAGGCTTTATCACTCCTCCATTACCTCCTTGGAACCTTTGACTAGGAACCCTATCATTGGAAAACCTCTTGTTGGAAGCATTGGATGACCCTTTGCCTTAGAACTTGTGGCCTTGAGGTAATCGACCACCTTTAGAACTTTGGAATCCAACTTCAAAATGGGGCCTCTTAGCCTCACCAACCCTTATATTTCTATGATTTTTTCCCCTCCAATTGTTTGGCATACGTCACAAGGTGGGACAAATCCATATCACCTACAAACATAGCCATTTGATACTCCTCATTCAGAAAACCTGATACACCCGACACAAATTTATTCATCCTTATCTTTGTCTAGGCAACCAATTGAGGAGCATACTTGGAGAGTTGTTGAACATGAGGGTATACTCCCTCACACTCATAGACCCTTGCTTTTTATTCACAAATTCCATTAATTTCGCCTCCCTAAGCTTAATAGGTAAGAATCAATTGAGAAAGGCCACTTTGAACTCTTCCCAAGGGATAGCATCTCTATTCCCCTTCTCCATCTTCCATTGAGTGAACTATATTTGAGATACCACTTTGAATTGGTAGGCTACCAACTCCGCTTTCTCCCCTGAGTTAACCCCCATAATAGATAATACCTTATACACCTCATCAATGAACTCTTGTGGATCCTTATCCACCTTGGAACCATGGAACTCCGGTGGGTTCATCCTAGTAAAATCTCTCACCCTTAAGGCAAGAGTAGGAGCATGAGGGTCTTGGGCCCCTTGGTTGATTTTATTAGTTATGGCATCGGTAAACATAGAAGTAGCATCCCAAAATGCTTCATGAGTCATTCCCTTATAGTGAGGAGCTTGAGGAGCGGGAGAGGTCAGTTGCTCCTTGGGAGTACGGGCTCTTCTTCCTCTAAGAATAGGAATTATCTAGAATAGCAAAGAACATTTGTTAGGGAAAAGCCTTACCTTAACTTCTATAGCACAACATAGATCATGAAAAAGGCAAACATTTTCTAAAATGCCTCAAAGCCTCTTACTCATAGTTATAGTGTTCACAACCATGAACAAGACTATAACCGATGCGATGTGTTGGATTCTAAGGACTATTAACAACCTAGTCCTCTGACACCAAGTTTGTCATGAACCAAGCCTCGGACCTAGATGCGACACGGCGAGTAGGATCCCATAAGGACCTAAATAAGCCTCTTAGTATATCATTTACACATCCCTAAAAGCAAAGTAAAAAACAACAAGCATATAAACAAGGGATAAAGGGACTAAAGGAAGCCTTATCATTTATAAAGCATAAAGATTCAAAGCTCAAAGCATAGATACATCAATTCTTCCAACAACACTTCTAAGAATAGATTACGGGGGCAAAGATACTTTTTGGGTTACCCTCATAGTATCACAGATCAATATAGAGAATAACATATGTAAGAGTAGCATAGCTAGTGTCCCAAAACTTGATGACTCACCAAAAGCTTATCTTCAAGATGCCAAAACTAGCCACGTGGACGATGATGGTGAGGTACTCTGTTCCTACATAGTAACATCATGTAGGCATAGAGAATATGTTAGTACATTTGAATGTACTAAGTATGTAGGATGCCAACATGACATAAGTCAATATAGTAAAAATGCATAATAATAGGCAATAGACGAGCATAATTTCAATATAACATGCATGATCAATGCTTGAAATAAAACTTGCTTGTAAATTATTCAACTTGCATAGATCCTAACATATATATGGTAACAAACCTCACTTGACATAGAAAAACACCAAGTGAGCTACGAATTAGAATCTCGATGATTACCCCTCACCGGTAAAGAGGTGGTCTACTTGGCAAGGTAAACTATACTTCACCTTATGGGAGCCCATCCCATTTCGGAGAAGTAACCTTCCTTACATGAGCCCATCCTATTTTGGAAAGGATTTCATGAGAAACTTCACATTACGGAGCCTGTCCAATTTTGGGATGCATTTAAATAGAAAGTACACTAAATGGATCCACTAGTATAGCAAGGATATAACATAATCCTCTGCTAGCACATAGTTCAAGAAAAGAGAGCAGACCCTCCATTCATCGGTGCTAAGTCTAATCCCATGGAATACTTATAATAATTATACTTTTAATAACTTGCAATAAACATGAAATCACAACATGAGTAGCTCTAAAATACTTGACCTCTAATGGTGAGCCTAACTTGAATCATGAGAATAGATGTCATTAAACATTATCCTTATGTTAACATCAAAGGCTTACAAAAGGTAAAATCTTGAAAATAGGGCTTAATTTCATACTCGCATAATCATAGGTAATTTCATGAATTCATAACATACTTGATATCCCATATTCATAATGAAGTCACTTGACTTTCAAAGCATGTAAATACTTGAGAATCTTTGACGTGAGATTTTATCAAACACCTTTTTCTATTGCAGAAAAGAGATCCCTTCCCCTCGCTTTCGAAAATGATGAATATTAAGTCCGGTGGGTGAGTAAGGCTTGTTCAAAATCATGAAATTCAAGAGTGAAATAATGTGAGAAAAATCAATACAAATTAATCCACCAACATATTGAAAAAACCTCATATGGAATACCTTGAAATTTATCATCAAATCTCATAATAGATCTCAGTTTCATAGCTCAAAACATACAAAGTCTCAAAAGACAAAGCCAACTCATAGTATAAGCTTGAGGTAGATTAACGTATATATTTAACCAATATTTCATAAAATCCCAACATATATCATGCTTATAATCCATAATAAAAGATACCCATACATAATATAACTTGAAAAACACGTAATTTCATAAGATAGGAAGATTGGACACCATGCGTAAAAGGACCCAATTGTTAAAACCCACACATCTTAGACTTAGGCTTTCTTGGTGTAGACTTGAAGAGAACTTGAAGCTCAAATGAAGTTCTTGAGATCCAGAATTAAGCTTGGGGCACTTGAATTTGGATGAAATATTTGGACAAGTGTTAGAAAGGGATTTGAGAGTGTCTTAAATGATATAGATTTGAGAAAATGGCTAAATATAGGTGTTTTCATTCATATGAGGGCATGAGGAAAATACCCCAATGTGTTAGGCCGAAACATAAAAATTAATGAAGTGATTACACTGCTCCACGATAGGTTTGCATCGCGATGCCAGCTCGAATGCTCTTTGGAAATTGCAAAGTTGGCCAAAATGAAATTTCACTACAGGTCCTGTAAAATTAGGGTTATATCTATTGCCCACTCAAATTTTTTCCTTTACTAAGAATATGAAGTCAGATTTTTGATATCACACATGAATTTTGATATATATGAAAATTATAATTATGGGTATTTTCGAGGCAACTTTTCGGGTATTTCTGGGGCATTTTACCTTTGTTGATTTGATTGGTCATTACATAAGACAACATGGTGATAGCATCTCGAAACTCATCATGGGCCACTCCCCCATCTTGAGGAGCTTGAGGAGTGGGAAGGGTCAATTTCTTCTCAGCTGAATGGGCTCTCCTTAGTCTTCCTCTTGGAATAGACATGATCTAGAATAGCAAAGAACATTCGTTAGAGCAAAAATCCTTAGCATACTTCTAAAGCATGATAGAGATCATGAAGAAGGGAACATTTCCTAAAATGCTTCATACCCTCTTGCTCATAGTTGTGGTGCACTTCACAACCATAAAAAATACTCTAATCAACGCAGTGTGTTGGATTCTAAGGACCATTAACAAACCTAGTGTTTTAACACCAAGATTGTCAGGATTGAAATCTAGGACCTAGACGTGACACGGCAAATAAGGAACCCAAAGGAACCCCAAACAAGCCTCTTAGCATTTCAATCACACATCCTTGGTCACAGAAGCAAAATAACAACAACAAGAGATATAAATAAGAGAAAAGGGGACTAAGGGAAGTCTCTCTCTCTCTCTCTCTCTCTCTATATATATATATATATATATATATATATATATATATATATATAGCATAAAAGAGTCAAATCTCAAATTATATATACATCAATTATTCCAATAACACCACTAAACATAGATTGGAGCAGAGGCCATGACATTTTTCAGGCTCACCCTTATAGTATCAAATGTTTAACATAAAGAGACATCAAATGTTAGAGTAGCATAGCTAGTGTCCCCGGACTTGAGGACTCACTAAATCTTACCTTCCAAAGAACCAAACTAGCCATGTGGAGGATGATAGGGAGGTGCTCCATTTCCTATATGGTAACATCATGTAGGTATAGAGTATGTATTAGTATGTTTGAATGTACTAAGTATGTAGGATGCAATGCAACAAGACATAAGGCAACATAGTCAAAATTCATAGTCATAAGTAATGGATAATTATAATATCAATATGGCATGGATGATTAAAGATTGAGGGAAAACATGCTTGTAAATCATATAACTTGCAAATATAGATTACATGTGTGGGAAGAGACTATAATCATAGACCAAGCAACTAGTATTTGGAATCTATGGTATGTCACCCCCTTAATGAGGTGGTCTAATTATCTGCCCCTCAACAGGGTAGTACGGCCATGGCACCCCCAACAAGGCGGTCAAGGTATATAGCCTTTAATATAGTAGTACGGGCATGGAAACACCCCCAACAAGGTGGTCAAGGTATCTACCCCTCAACATGATAGTACTGGTATGGCAACCCCCGACAAGATGTGGTCAATTTATAACACTATAGATACTTGTTATGAATTCAATACATACATATAATTCCTTAATCATCATATAGTCACTTGTATTAAAAAACATGTAATAGACTATCCATAACTCAAGAATTCTTGTCAAGATATTTTATCAAACACTTGGCGAGTGTTCAATACTAGATCAAAATCATACAATTCAAGAGTAAAATAATGTGAGAAAACTTAATGTAAATCAATCCACAAACTCATTGTAAAACCCTTATATAAGATACCTTGAAATCCATTATCAAATCTCATAATAGATCATAGTTTCATAGCCCAAAACATATATAGTCATAATAGAAAAGTCATCTCATAGTATAAGCTTGAAACAAATAAACATGTGTTTTCAATCAAGATTTCATAAAATGCCTAATGTAATTTATAATCATAAACTATAATGAGTAATACCCATAAGTAATATAACTTGAAAATATGCATTCTTTCATAAAAAGGAAGGTTGGGCATCATGGGTGAAAGGACCCAATGGTTAAAATCCACATAGCTTGAGTTTGGGTTTTTCTTGATCTAAAAATGAATAAGATTTGGAGCTTGAATAGAGTTCTTGAGATCCAAAATTAAGCTTAAGACACTTGAATTTGGATGGAATATTTGTTTAAGTGTTAGAGAGGGTTTTGAGAGTGTCTTGAGTGATATAGAGTTGAAACAATGGCTAAGTATTGGTATTTTTATTCATAGGTGGGCATGGGGCAATGACCTCATGGCCTTAGGCCAAAAGATGAAAAATAAGGAAGTCACAACACTGCTCTGCGATAGGTCCATGTCGCGGAGCCATCGTGGATAGCCATTGGAATTGAAAATCTTTTAAATTATTTTTATGCTTTGGGTCCTTTAAGATCAGGATTATTCCCATTTTCCACTCAACTTTTTCCCCTGATTACAAATATGAAGTTAAATTTTTGATATAATGCATGAATTTTGAGATATATGGAAATATGATGATGGCATTTCCAAATCACATTTTTGGGGCCTTTTTCTGGCGTTTCAGAGGGGATCATCGTTCCTCCTCTCAAGTTTTCATTGAGTAAACCAAACTTGTGCAACACTCTTGAGTTGGTAGGCTGATGTGGTGTCAAAATACAACATTTTTGATGCCTACAACTTAGGATTTTGTGTGTTTCCAATGTGATATTTATGGGTTTTATGTTTGTTTATGCTTAGTTGTGTAAGAAAGCAGGTAGGCTATGACTTGGAGCAAAGTTGTAGAGTTTTCTAGATTTTGATGATTTACAAGACCTTTACGAATCGTAGAGCATTCTACAAGTCATAGAGGTAGATTCATGACAAATTTTAGTGAAGAATGATATCTAAAGATTAGTTATATGAGAGCTATATATAAGTCATATAGATAAGTTTCGTGAAGATCTCTTGAGAGGGATAATTTGAAATAGTTAAGGCCTACGAGTCTGAAGTACAACTCATAAATCAGTTTACAAGTCATGAATATGGTTCATAAAAGAGAAGTCTAAGATCTTAGAAGCTGATTATGAGACCCCAATTATGACTCGTAAATCACATTATGAGCCATTAAGACCTTTCGTAGAAGTTGCCAACTAGTTTTTCTATTTTATTAAGGACTTAATTATAATTACTATAAATAATATTTTTAGATCATTTTTGAGAGATAGTTGTCAGATTCATTGTAATTAGGGTTAGAATACAGTACTTGGAGAGAAAATTGAGAGAATACACTTGTGAATTAATTGGATCTTCAAATCTCATGATTCCCAATCAATTTTGGATTTGCTTGATTCTCAATTCAGTTCGGAAAGTGTTTAATTATGTTTTCACAATTCATAATTTCTTCATCTATATGAGTAGCTAAATCCATAACTTGGGGTTGTGGGACCATAAAGATCTAACCAAATAAACCCAAGTAATTTGCAATTCTTGGAATGGATATTTTCATGTATTAATCAATTCTCTTTGTTTTGCATGTTTTCTAGTGGTGGCCAATATTAGAACTTGCCTAGTGTTACTTTCTCGGTCAAAGTAGTAATGAATAGGAAAAGATGTTGACTAACAGGATGCTATGATATGTTCTCGTCTGATCAATTGAATTGGGCTAAGAGGAGGTTGACTGGGACTAAAGTAATGGTTAGTATTGCACACTATGGAGATGGCCCAAGTCACATAGTGAAGTATTCCTCTCACCTTTGACCAAATGGCTTGGTGAACTTAAATTACCATCGTGCATGCTATACTCTAGTCAAGAATTGGGTTATTCGGTGTTATTGAGTTGTTGAATCATGGGAAATGCAATACCTAAGTTGCACTCTATTATTAATTTTCCCCTATTATAGTTAGTGTAGTTTGTTTTCTTATTGATTACCTCAACCCCACCCTACCCCCGGGGAATTGAGTTGGTTAATTACTTGAATTACTTATTTATGAATTCTCATGACTCTATGTATTCCCTGGGGGATTCGACCTTAACATAGGTTAGGTTTTATATTTGACAACGACTATTTTATCCTCTAAAAAAGAGGTGTAACTTGGAATGATCAAAGATTATGGTGTTGTTGTTGGGGAATATGACTAGAGTTAAGTTGATTCACTAAGTAATTCGAGTGTTAATCCTTAGTTCGCTTGTATTTTAATTTTGTTTTGGTTTCTTTGCAGGGTATACTAGTAGTGTATGCCCAACATTAGGAGTTAATGAAATTCCTTAACTCCACTTGATCCATAGATCCAAGGAACTACAAAAAGAATGGCCCAAGCAAGTGCCAACAACATGGCTAATGCAGCTTCGAATTGAAACAACAATGATGATGATAGGGATGAAAACCCACCTCATTTGGAGTACATTCCATAGCCTCGGTATTTTAATGACAATACACACTGGTGGAATTAGTATAGATTGAACCCCATGGCTATAGATGTGATGGGAGCTGTTGTGTTTCCACCACTACGGACAAACACAAAGTTCATAGTCTCAAGTGAGTTACTTCAAATGTTGCAGAACCGTGGGCTATTTATGGGCTTACCATCAAAGGATCTACATAGCCACTTGCACAATGTTGCATGTATTTGCAATAGTATGATGGGAATATAAAATTTGTTTATGGATGTTGTAAGACTTCTTGTCTTCCCATTATCTCTTACAAGCAATGTTGCATTATGGCTATCTGAGCTCCCAAAGAGTTCAATAACTAGTTGGACAGATTTGCAGAAGGCCTTTTTGGAGAGGTACTTCCCTAGATCGAAGAAGCTCAAGTTGAAGGACCAGATCCACAAATTTGAGCAACTTCCTACTGATTCGATTAGCAGTACATAGGAGCGATTTACTAAGTCATTAAGGAGCATCATTTAGCCCAAGATAGTTGATGATGCCTTGGCAGAGATCTTCTATAATGCACTTGATGAGAATAGTCAGGCTTGTGCTGACACTATTATGGGGGGGCATATCTCTAGATCAACCATATCCAAGGAATCTAGAGCATATGGAGCAAGTACTTAAGATGAATACTGCATGGGGACAATGAGATAGAGCTTTCATAAAGGGTTTATATATTATTAGTGTAGGTTCAGAATAAGCCAAAATTAATGAAGAGATTAAAACAACTTGCTCAGCTTCACACAAGCATGAATATGGTAATCAAGTAGAACTAAGAGAGAGTAAATGCAGTGTTTCACCAACCTCCACATGAACCCATGTATGAGAAGCCATATTATAAGGAGGATGCATATTTTGTAAATGATCAGACAGGGGTTTCTGGACCAATGCCCAAGGGTCCAAATAGGACTATTAGTGGTAAGATCAAGGAAACCAAGGCTAGAACTATGGTAGAGATAGAGCTTTCAGAGACAATCGAGGTGATTATTATGATAGAAACAGGGGTCCAGAAGCAAATTGGATGCAAAGAGATGGTTTCATAAATGGTCCATATATGCCACCACATAATAGTGAAATAGGTCCAAGTAATTCTAGAATTGAAGAGATGTTTGATCATTTGTTGAAGAAGGTTGAGGCACAATATAAGACCCTAAAGGGGATGAAATCTAATATTTCAAATATAAATCAAAAGATAAAGTCTCATTTTGTTGCTATTAAACAACTTGAGCAACAATTCGGTCAAGTGTCAACGCAGTTGAATCAGGGTTAGAAGGGTACATTGCCTAGCAACACAGTGCAAAATCCTAAGAAAGAGGAGCAATGTATAGCAACTACTACTAGAGGTGGCAAGAGCACTATTGATCCTCCTATGCCTGTTGATAAGGAAGATGTTCGTGAGTAGATAGTTTCAACAAGGGATATGGATAAAGTAGATGATCATTTTAAGGATGGGGTGGGTGAAGTAGCTAAAGAGCCATAGAAGTTTACAGCCGTCCCTAGGCCTCCTCCACCTTTCCCTTAAAGACTCAATAAGAGGGAGGAGGAAGGAAAGTTTAAGAACTTTCTCTCTTTGCTTAAGAAACTATCCGTCAGCATCACTCTTATTGAAGCTTTGGAGAAGATGTTAAGTTATGCAAGTATATGAATATTTGGTTACCAAAAAGTGCACTGTGAGGCAGAAGCTTTCTCAAGAGCTTCAACATTGCAATGTCATCACTACAAATTCCTTAGCTCAAAAGTTTGAAGATCCAGGTGTTTTTACCTTGCCTTGAACTATAGGTGATGTGGAGTTTGCAATGGCACTATGTGATTTAGGTGCAAGTATTGATTTGATGCCCCTTACAGTCTACAAAAAGCTTAGATTGGGAGCCCATACTTCAACTAATATATGGTTGTTGATGATGGATAAAATAGTGTGGAAATATGTGGGGATACTCTATGATATGTTGGTAAAAGTGGAAAAATTTATATTTCCTGCAGACTTTGTGATCCTTGATTGTGAAATTGATTTTAAAGTTCTTATTATCTTGGGAAGACCTTTCTTAGCAATTGGTCGCACCTTAGTGGATGTGGAGAAGGCCAATTGAAGTTGAGATTTATGAAGGATAAGGTCATATTCAATGTGTATCAGCAAGCCAGAAAAGACAATCATATGAGAGTGGTTTCTATTATTGAGACTATTGATGATGCTGAGGCAGAAGTACCACATGAGGTAAGATTTGGTGTTGACACATTGGAGGCAGTATTGGTGAATTTTGATGGTTATGGTATCCTAGACTATGAGGTGATAGTGAATGCAAATAAAATAGATTGATCACGAAAGATGGACGATGCATTATAATATGGGCATATGAGACTGCATTCAAGACCCATATAGGCATTGTATATGATATATTCCATTGAGTTCAGTTCTTTGTGTTACTATATTATCTATATAGACTGAGTCATCGCTTGAGGACTAGCAACAATTTTAAGTTAAGGGTATTGATGTTCCGTCAAAATATAGCACTTTTGATACCTAAAACTTAGGATTTTGTGTGTTTCCAATGCGACATTTATGATTTTTATATGTTTTTGTGCTTAGTTTTGCAGGAAAGGACGTTGGCCATGACTTGCACAAAATTGCAAAGCTTTCTAGTTTTGGGTGACTTACGAGACCCTCTATGAGTCTTCGAGCATTCTACAAGTTATATAGGTAGATTTGTGATAAATTTCATGATAAATTCCAGTCAATGATGATATCTGAAGATCAATTATATGAGACCTCTATACGAGTCATAGAGCATTATATGAGTTATATAGATAGGTTTCATGAAGATTTCCAAAGAGGGATAATTAAAAAGAAGTTAAAGCATACGAGTCTGAAGTATGAGTCATAAATCAATTCATGAGTCATGAAGATGGTTCATAGAAGAGAAGTCAATGATCCTAGAAACTAATTATAAGACCCTGATTACGACTCTTAAATCACATTACGAGTTGTAAAGACTTTTCGTATTAGTCCCCAACCATTTTTTCTATTTTACTAAGGACATAATTTCAATTACTATAAATAGTATTTTTAGGTCATTTTTCAAAGAGAGCCATCAATTTCATTGTAAATAGGGTTAGAATACAATACTTTGAGAGAAAATTGAGAGACAACACTTGTGAATCAATTTGATCTTCAAATGTTGTGATTCTCAATCAATTTTGGATTTGCTTGATTCTCAATTCAATTAGGTAAGTGTTTAATTATGTTTTCTTAATTCATGATTTCTTTATCTACCCATAGCATGAGTAGCTAAATCCACAACTTGGGGTTGTGGGAACCATGAAGATCTAACCAAATAAACCCAGGTAATTTGCAATTCTTGGAATGGATATTTTCAAATATTAATCAATTCTCTTTATTTTGTATGTTTTCTAGTGGTGGAGAACATTAGAAATGGCCTAGTGTTACTTTCTTGATCAAGGTAGTAATGAATAGAAAAAGAGATTGATTAATAGAATTCTATGATATGTTCTCGTCTAATTAATTCAATTGGGCTAAGATTAGGTTAACTGGGATTATAGGTAATGTTTAGTATTGCACACTATGGAGATGGGACAAGTCACATAGTGAAATTTGCCTTTGACTTGTAACCAAAGGGATTAGTGAACTGAAAATATCATCATGCATGCTATACTCTAGTCAAGAATTGGGTTATATAGTATTATTGAGTTCGTGAATAATGTGAAACGCAATACCGAAGTTACTCCCTCTTATTAATTCTCTCCTATTATAGTTAGTGTAGTTTGTTTTCTTATTGATTAATTCAAACCCCCCTCTCGGGGAATGAGTTAGTTAATTACTTGAATTGCTTGTTTTTGAATTTTCATGAGTCTACGTATTTCTCGTGTGATTCAACCCTAACCTAGGTTAGGTTTTGATATTTGACAATGGCCACTTTATCCTCTAAAATGAGATGTAAGTTGCGTGTGATCATAGGTCGCAAGTTCCACCTTATCCTCCGAACTCACCCCCACAATAGCAAGAACTTTGTATATCTCATCAATGAATTATTGGGGGGTTTCCTCCATTTTGGAGCCAGGGAACACTACAAGGTTCATCCTTATGAAATCCCTAACTTTTAATGTTGGGGTAGGAGCATGAGGAGATTGGGCTCCTTTATTCAATTGGTTGGCCACGGCTTGTACCAACATGGAGATGATATTTCGATATTCTGCATATGTAACCCCTTCCTCTTGGGGAGCTTGAGGAGCTGGATGGGTCAAACCCCCCTCGAGTGCGGGAGCTCTTTGAGCCATCCTCCTTGGTTGTGGCATGATCGATAAAGAACACCTATTAGAGAAGGAAATCTTATTTTAAATTTAAGGTATGACATAGATCATGAAAAGTGAACCATTTCCTAAAATGCCTCATGGCCTCCTATTCATAGTTGTGTCATTCTTCACAACAAAGAACAAGAGTCTACTTGATGTAGTATGTTGAATTTTCGAAGACCATTTATAATCCTAGTGCTCTGATACCAAGCTTGTTACGACCCCAGCCTAGGGCCTAGACGTGACACGGCAAAGGGGAACAAGAGGGTGGTCCCCAAACAAGCCTCTTAAGCATGCATAGGACATCCTTCGGTTTAGCAAAAATATAAAAGAGAAATGAGCACATAAAACATAATATCTAAGGGAAGTGGAACTTTAGATTCACACTATGGAGATAATGTAGGGAAGAGGATTTGCATGAACCATATAGCAAATAAGTCTAAGGGATGTGTAAGTATGACTAACACTATAGGGCATTTAGGGACTTAGGACTTTCATCACATCCAAGAGCATACAATAAACATAGAAGGAAAAGGGTCTACGGGAAGTCTTCACAATTACATAAACATAATAGGAGTCAAGCTCGAGACATAAACTTCCATATCCAACAACACCTCTAATATGAGAGGAACAAGGGCCAAGACACCTCCCGGGCTCACCCTCAAATGATAAAAGTCTTAAATTGGTAAGTCTTAAAAAAGCATGAAAGTAAAATAGATGTTGTCCCCGAAATGGAGGACTCACCAATATTAGCTTTCAATGGATATCGGCTAGCAACGCAGAGGAAGAGGATGAATAGGAGCTCTGATACCCACATGGTTAGATCATATAGGCAAAAAGTATAAGTTAGTACTTGGAATGTACTAAGTATGTAGGGTGCAATGCAAAAAGGAATATAAGACATAATAATCAAGATACTTAATCATAATCAATATACATAAGTTCAATATGATATGTATAATTAATGCTTAAGTCAAATCAAGCACGAAGATAGACAAACTTACATAATATATCAAACATATGTGGGAGGACACTCTAACCGATATATATGACTAAGAGAGCTACTACTTGGAATCCCAATGTTCACTCTACACCAAATAAAGGAGTAGTCTACTTGCCAAGGTAAACCAAGCATAACCCCACTTAGTGGGTAACATAACCTAGTTGGATCCACTAGTAAAAGTCCATTTAGGGAAATAATATAAACCTATTGTGTCATATAGTTAAGAGACCAAAATTTTGTATAAGTACCCCTTGAGTAGAGCCCTTACCTCAAGCCTCATTCCAGTGCTAAGTCTAGTCCCACAGAATACTTTGAAATAATCATAAGCTTAATCATAACTTATGTAACTTGTAGAACATGATAACATGGAATGAGTAGGTTATTCAAATACATAACCCCTACACATGGCATATACCTTGTACTAGAGGGTAAAAATATAGCATAGACAAGACCCCTTCTAATAGGCATTGCATTACACATGAGGATGGAGATTGTAATATGCATGACCCCTTTTAGTGAGCATTACGTAGTGGCATACATGAGGTAAAATAGTTATCATATGTGACCCTTCATATAGATATGATTTACTCACAAGAAGGTAGAAAAGCATAAGGGCTCAAAATTTCACTTGAAAATCATAGGAGCCTTACATGAGTTCAATACATGCTTGGGAGCCCATAATTTGTCATAACATGCTTGTCTTAATATTCATGCTATAATCTTTCATTAACATAAGAATCCTTGTCAAGTAGATTTAGTCAAACATGGTGGGTATATGCGGATGTACTTAAAAGCATGCAATTCAAGAGTATAAAACAAAAGAGAAGTAAAATCAATTCATTTAAAGTTATTCAAATTAGCCCGCCATTGTTATAGTAAAATCCTTGTTTCAAGTATCATGAAAACCAACTAACACCCATAACTTTTTCCATAGCTTTTAATAGCATCGTAGAGTACATGACGAAAATGTCATAGAAAGACTTTTTCGTCAAAATGTGCTTCAAATTCATGTGAAAGTTTAAAGAAAATCAATCACAATATCAAACCCCAACAATATTTTAGCATAATAAGATCATTACTTGAAGAACCCAAACAGGAACCATATGTACAATGCATAATGATATCACCATAAGAAATAGCTCAGAAGTACCCATAAAATAACCTTTAAATCAATGTAGTTTGAGAAGAAGATTGGTTGGACTTTTAAGATAGAAGGTTCCCACAATCAAACCTACATACCTGAGTGATTATGATGAAGGAAACTTGATTTGGAGGTGGAAGATTTAAATCCCAAGCTTGTACCCTTTACTTGAAAGCCTTGAAGAGCTTGAGAGAGTTTTGAGACTTAGAATGTTTTTTGAATGAGGAAGAATGAGATGAATTAGGGTTGTATAAGCTGATAAGGGACATAGATGGGGTCAAAATGACATATCTTAAACTTAGAAAGAGAGGAAAGGTGAAATTTACCCCTATTAAAATTCTATCCAGATCAGTTGAAACAGCCCAAAAATATGCTTTAGAAATACCTATAATCATAATTTGTATATATCTAAAAATTTGTGCATGATAAAAAAAACTGACTTCATATTCTTGATCAGGGGGTAAAGTTGAGTGTGAATAGATATAACTTGGCTTTTAGAAGCCCCGTAGAGAAAAATGATTTCACAAACTTTTTGGAGACAGTAAGAATACGCGATGGTTCCGCAACGTAGACCCATTGCAGATCAATGTTAGCACATCCTTAATTTTTTTTTGGCCTTAACATATTGAATCCATTGATGCATGCCCACTTATACATGAAAACACCTATACTTAGCCATTTTCAACTCCATATCACTCAAAAACCCTCTCTAAAACCTGTAAACCATTTTATCAAGATTCTGATCCAAATTCAAGTATCTCAAACTTCATGTTAGAAATCAAGAACTTTATTCAAGCGTCAAGTCTACATCAAGGAATCCCCAAATTTTAGTATGTGGATTTTATCCATTGGGTCCTTTCACCCATGGAACCCAGTCTTCCTATTTTATGAAAATTCCATGTTTTCAAGTTGTATTATCCATGGGTATCTTTTATTATAGATTATAAGCATGCACTATGTTAGGGTTTTATGAAATGTTGATTAAATATGCATGTCCTATCTCAATGTTATACTATGAGTTGGTTTTATCTATTGAAACTATATATGTTTTGAGCTATGAAACTATGATCTATTATGAGATTTAATGGATTTCAAGGTATCTTACGTGAGAATTCTACAATATGTTGGTGGATTGATTTTCATTGAATTTTCTCACATGATTTCACTCTTGAATTGCATGATTTTGATCAAGCATTACACACCCACCAAGTGTTTGATAAAATGTCAAGTCAAGAATTCTCAAGTTATTTACATGTTTTACAAGTCAAGTGACGTCATGATGAATATGGCTATCAAGTATGTAATGAATTCATGAAATTATATATGATTATGCAAGTAGTAAGTTAAGCCATATTTTCAAGAGTTTAGCTCTTGTGTGTCATTCATGTTAAAGCAAGGGTTCATGTATTATTGTTATACTCTCATGTTTCAATTTAGGCTCACCACTAGAGGTCAAGCATGTTTAAGAGCTACTCATGTCATATTTCCATCTTTCTTACAAGTTATTAAAGTATAATTATTTCATGTATTCTATGGTATTAAACTTAGCACCGATGGATTGGATGTTAGCATGGACTATCTTCAAGGGTCCATACTCTTTTCCTCAAACTATATGCCAACATAGGACTATACTTTATCCTTACTATACTAGTAGATCCATTTAGTGCACTTTATCATGAAATCTACCCCAAAATGGGATAGGTTCCCATAAGGGAGTTTACTTTTCCGAAATGGGATAGGCTCCCGTAAGGTGAAGTATAATTTAACTTGGCATGTAGACCACCCCTTTACCGATGAGGGGTAATCATCGGGATTCCAAGTTGTAGCTCACTTGGTCTTACATATGTCAATTAGGATCTCTTCCCACATATGTATTATGCTCTATGCAAGTTAAATAATTTATAAGCATGTTTTACTTTAAGCATTGATCATGCATGCCATATTGAGATTACACTTATCCATTGCTTATTACTATGCATTTTGGCAATATTCGCTTATGCCTTGCTGCATTGCATCCTACATACCTAGCATATTCAAATGTACTAATACATACTCTACGCCTACATGATATTACCATGTAGGGATCCAAGCACCGTTTGATCATCCTCTACATAGCTAGTATGATCCTTTGAAGCAAGTGTTGGTGAATCCTCAAGTCCGAGGAAACTATGTTTATTACTCTTGTTATTTGAGACGTCTTTATGTTGAACATTTGCTACTATGAAGGTGAGCCCGAAAGTCTCTTGGCCCCCACCCCATTCTATGCTTGCGGTGTTGTTGGATATTATGATGTACTTATGCTTTAGTTTGACTCTTTAATGCTTTAATGATTATAGAAGACTATATGTTAAGTGGCTTGTTTGGGTCCCTTCGGGTTCCTATTTTCCATGTCACATCTAGGCCTTAGGTTTGGGTCTTAACAAATTTGGTATCAAAGCACTAGGTTATTAATGGTCCTCAAAATCTAATACACCATGTCGATTAGAGCCTTATTCGTGCTTGTGAAGCATGCCACAATTATGAGTAAGAGGCTATGAGACATTTTAGGAAATATTTCCCTTCTTCATGATCTATGTCATGCTATAGAAGTTAAGGCAAGGATTTTCTCCTATTTAATGTTCTTTGCTATTCTAGATCATGCCGATTCCAAGAGGAGGAAGAGCCCGTACACCCAAGTAGCAACTAGCTCCTCCCGCTCCTCAAGCTCCTCAAGAAGGAGGGTAAGGCATAGAAGAATTCTGAGAAGCTATTGCAATGTTGCCTTATGTTATGACCAACCAAATCAACCAAGTAAACCAAGCCTATCATGCTCATACTCCGGCATCAAGGGTGAGGGATTTTACTAGGATGAATCCACTGGAGTTCTATGGGTCCAATGTGGATGGGGATCCTCAAGAATTCATTGATAAGGTATATAAGGTGTTGTGCATTATGGGGGATAATTCTGAGGAAAAAGCAGAGTTAGTGGCCTACCAACTCAAAGGGGTGGCTCAAATTCGATTCACTCAATGGAATATGGAGAAGAGGAATGGTAATGTTATCCCTTGGGAAGAGTTCAAAGCCGTATTTCTCAATAGGTTCTTTCCTATTGAGATAAGGGAGGCAAAAATGATAGAATTTATAAATCTTAAACAAGGTTGCCGAACCAACTCTCCATGAGTGTCGCACCTCTATACTGGTAGGGGATATGGATTTGTCTCTGTTCATGACATATTTCGAGTAACTAGAGGGGGAAAAGCTTAGAAAGAGAAGGGTTGGTGAGTCCAAGAGGTCTCGATTTTAAGGTGGTTTCAAGGTTATAAGGCTGGTTGGTTTCCTTAAGGCAACAAGTTTCAAGGTCAAGGGTCATCCAATGCTTCCAATAAGAGGTTTGCCAATGATATGGTGCCTAATGAAAGATTCAAAGCTAGTAATAGAGGGATGGTAAGACCTAGATGCCCGAGGTGTCAAAAGAATCATAGTGGTCCATTTTTTAGGAATTCTAATGCTTGCTTTGGTTATGGTGAGATGGGTCACAAAGTTATTGATTGTCCACATGCTCAAAATAAAGGTAAAGATGGTCATCCACAAGGCCAAAGTGCAAATGCGAGTCAAAGGGTAAGAGGAGGCCAAAATGGGAGTGCACCAAGGCAAAATAGATTCTATGTTCCTCAAGGGAGACAAGGAGTTGATGAGGTCCCAGATGTTATTACTGGTATGTTAAAGCTTTTTGATTTTGATGTGTATCACTGATGTACGTGGGTGACACTCTTTTTTTTTATTACTCCTTTTGTTGCCAAAAAAGCTTCATCTTAGTCCCAAATTGTTGTGTGAACCTTATGAAGTGTCTAACCCCATTGGTAAGTCCATTGTTGCTAAAAGAGTCTTTAGAAATTGTTCGGTGTTCATTTTGCATAAAATATTACCTTGTAACTTTGTTGAATTAAATATGGTGGATTTTGATGTCATTTTGGGATGGATTGGTTGCATGCATATTATGGTTCTATTGATTGTAGAACCTGTATGTTTAAATTACTATTCCCTAATGAGCCTGTCCTTGAGTGGGAAATTCATGATGTGGTGGTCAAGGGTAGATTCATTTCTTATCTTAAAGACCAAAAGTTAATTTCTAAGGGTTATTTCTATCATCTTGTGAGGGTTAAGAATGTTAAGTCCAAAGTCCTTCCTATTGAGTCGGTTTCGGTGGTTAATGAGTTTCTTGATGTCATTCTCGATGAGATTCCTAGTGTTCCTCCCGAAAGGGAAATAGATTTTGGTATAGACCTCCTTCTCGATACTCTATCGATTTCTATTCCCCCTTCCCATATGGCCCCATCGGAGTTGAAGGAGTTGAAGGAGCAATTGAGGGACATATTGGAGAAAGATTTGTTAAGGCCTAATAAGTCACCTTGGGGTGCACCGGTGTTATTTGTGAAGAAAAAAGATGCTTCTCTTGGATTGTGTATTGATTATCGGCAATTTAATAGAGTCACTATAAAGATCAAGTACCCTCTACCAAGGATCGATAACCTTTTTGATCAACATCAAGGGGTAACTAAGATTGATCCTCGCTTTGGATATCACCAAGTGAAAGTAAGGGAGTGTGACATTCCCAAGATGGCTTTTCGGACTAGGTATGGGCACTTTGAGATTGTGGTTATGTCTTTTGGGTTGACTTATACACCGGCTATATTTATGGATAGCATGAATAGGGTCTTTAAACCCAACCTTGACTAGTTTGTGGTGGTTTTATTGATGATATCTTCATTTACTCCCATAGTGAGGAAGAGCATATGGATCACTTGAGAGTAGTGTTACAAATCTTGAGGGAGGAGAGGTTATATGCTACATATGAAAAATATGAGTTTTGGTTGAAAGATATTGCTTTTCTAGGAGATGTGGTGTCGCGTGATGGCATTAAGGTGGATCCTAAGAGGACAAAGGTGATTAGAAATTGGCTTAGACTTTTGACTACATCGGACGTTTGAAGTTTCTTGGGTTTGGTGGGTTATTACCAGAGGTTTGTAAATGGTTTCTCCATTATCACTTCTCCTATGACTAAATTGATTCAAAAGAAGGTGAAATTTATGTGGACTAAAGAGTGTGAAAAGAGTTTCCAAATTTTGAAAGATAAGCTTGTCTCTACTCCTATCTTGTCTATACCGGAAGGGTTGGAAGGGTTTGTTGTATATTGTGATGTCTCAAGAATTGGTTTGGAGTATGTTTTGATGCAAAGTGGTAGGGTGATAGCCTATGCCTTTAGACAACTTAAGGTGCATGAGAAGAATTATCCCACTTATGATCTTAATTGACGGTCGAGGTAGTTGCTTTGAAAATTTGGTGTCACTACTTGTATGGGGTTCATGTTGATGTGTTTACCGACCACAAGAGTCTCCAATATGTGTTACACCAAAAAGAGCTTAACTTGAGACAAAAAAAGTGGTTAGAGCTCCTTAAAGATTATGATATAAATGTGCATTATCACCCTGCAAAGCTAATGTTGTGGTCGATGCTCTAAGTAAGGTGTCTAAGGGTAGTATAGCTCATATTGATGACGATGGAAAAGAAGTGGATAGAGAGGTTCATGAGTTGCCTAGATTGGGGGTTAGGTTGGATAAGGTTGACCATGGTGGTGTAATAGTTGTTCATGGTTGTAAATCGTCCTTGATTGAAGAGGTAAAGGCAAAATAAGATCTTGACCCCGCTTTGCTAGAATTGAAGGCCTTGGTGAGAGATGGTCTATGACAAATGTGGATGAGTTAAAAGAATTAATCTTGAAGTAGGCCCATAATTCATCCTATTCCATTCACCCCGGTTTTACAAAGTGTGTACAGATTTAGGGGAAGTGTATTGGTGGGGTGGTAAAGAGAGATATTGCCAATTTCATATCCGGATGTCACAATTACCAACAATTGTAAACCAAACATCAAAGGCCTGGTGTCCTAGCCCAAGATATAGAGATTCCTACTTGGAAGTGGGAAGAGATTAACATGTATTTGTGGTTGGGTTGCCTAAGACTAGGAAACATTTTGACTTTATTTTGGTTGTTGTGGATAGAATGGCAAAGTTGGCTCACTTCCTACCGGTCAAAACTACTTATGTTGCCGAAGATTATGCAAAATTATACATTCAAGAGTTGGTTAGATTGCATGGGGTGCCTTTTTTTATCTTTTCGGATGGTGGTGCTCAATTCACCTCTCACTTTTGGAGGTTTTTCCAAAGAGGTTTTGGTACCAAGGTGAAGCTTAGCACGGCTTTTTATCCTCAAATGGATGGTCAAGATAAGAAGACTATTCAAACACTTGAGGATATGCTTAAAGCTTGTGTTTTGGTGTTTAAGGCTAGTTGGATGAACATCTTCCACTCATTGAATTTATTTACAACAATAGTTACACTCAAGCATTGGTATGGCTCCTTTTAAAGCACTTTATGGTAGCATTGTAGATCCCTGGTTGGGTGGTTTAAAGTGGGGGAAATGGCTTTGCTCAGTCTGGTTTTGGTCATGGAAGCCTTGGATAAGGTGAGGTTGATTAGGGAGAGATTGAAAACAGCCCAAAGTAGACAAAAATCCTATTTCGATCTAAGGAGAAGAGATCTTGAGTTTAAGGTTGGTGATTGGGTCTATTTGAAGGTCTCACCCATGAAGGGTGTGGTCTGGTTTGGTAAGAAGGGGAAGTTAATCCCAAGGTTTGTAGGTCCTTATAAAGTTTTGATCAGAGTGGGTAAGGTTGCATATGAGTTGGAGTTGCCTATGGAGATGGACATGGTTTATCCAGTCTTCCATGTATCCATGTTGAGAAAGTGTGTGGGTAAACCAAGTACCATAGTGCCCTTGGATGTTGAGGATGTTGTACAAGATAATTTGACTTATAAGAAGGTCCCGGTAGAGATTTTGGATAGACAAGTGAAGAGATTGAGAAACAAGAATGTAGTTGCCTTCAAGGTCCGTTGGAGGAATCAACAAGTCAAAAGTGCAACATGGGAAGCCAAGGCATATATGAAAAAGTGATATCCATATCTCTTCCACTCTACTTAAGACAATCGTACTAAATTAATTTCCCTATATGATTGCAAGTCTTAAGTTTTAGCTCTTATATCATTTTGCATGCATTCACGTTTATGTTGACAAGTTTAAGCTGATTTTTGACATTAATGTTGAGATTTTCAAGAATGATTTTTAAATGCATTTTTTGCATTCATGTCGGGCTGAAATCTTCATGATTACTTCTCTTATGTACATTTCTTTGACATTCGGGGACGAATGTTCCCAAGGGAGAGATATTGAGACGCCCCAAAAATGTGCTTCGGAAATGCAATAATCATAATTTCCATATATTCAAAATCCATGCATGAGATCAAAAATTTGACTTCATATTCTTGATCAGGAGAAAAAATTGAGTGTGAAATGGGTATAACCTAGATTTTAGAAGACCCATAGTGAAAAATATTTTTTGTAAATTTTTTAGAGATAGTAAGGGTGTGCGATGGTTCCGCCAATGTTAGCACCTCCTTAATTTTTTGTTTCATCCTTAAGATAATGGGGTCAAGGCCCCATGCTAACATATGTGTTAAAACACCTATAATTAGCAATTTTTTAACTTTATATCACTCAAAAACCCTCTCTAAAACCTCTAAACCATTTTATCATGATTCTCCATCCATATTCAAGTGTCTCAAGCTTAGTTCCAGATATCAAGAACTTCATTCAAGCTTCAAGTATCCTTCAAGTCTACATCAAGAAATCCCCAAATTTAGGTATGTGGGTTTCATCCATTAGGTCCTTTCATCCATGGAGCCCAACCTTCCTATTTTATGAAAATTGCATGTTTTTAAGTTGTATTATATATGGGTATATTTTATTATGGATTTTAAGAATGAAATATGTTGGGGTTTTATGAAATGCTGATTAAATATGCATGTCTATCTATCTCAAGCTTATACTATGAGTTGATTTTGTCTATTGAGACTATGTATGTTTTGAGCTATAAAGCTATGATTTGTTATGAAATTTGATGATGGATTTCAAGGTATCTTACATAAGGGTTTTATAGTATGTTCCTAGGTTGATTTGCATTGAGTTTTCTCACATGATTTCACTCTTGAATCGCATGAATTTGAATAATCATTACACACACACCAAGTATCTGATAAAATGTCAAGTCAAGAATTCTCAAGTTATTTACCTGTTTTACAAGTCAAGTGACTTCATGATGAATATGGGCTATCAAGTATGTTATGAATTCATGAAATTATCTATGACTATGCATGTATGAAGTTAAGCCCTATTTTCAATATTTTACCTCTTGTGAGCAATTTATATTAAAGCAAGGGTTCATGTACTATTGTTATACTCTCATATTTCAAGTTAGGCTCACCATTAGAGGTCAAGCATATTTAAGAGCTACTAATGTCATATTTTCATATTTCTTACAAGTTATTAAAGTATGATTATTTCAAGTATTTCGTGGGATTAGACTTAGCACCGACGGATTGAATGTCGACGTGAACTATCTTCAAGGGTCCATACTCTTTTCCTCAAACTATATGCCAATATAGTATTATTACTTTATCCTTGCAATACTAGTGGATCCATTTAGTGCATTTTATCATGAAATCTACCCCAAAATGGGATAGGTTCCCGTAAGGGGGTTTACTTCTCTGAAATAAGATATGCTCCCATAAGGTGAAGTATGGTTTACCTTGGCAGGTAGACCACCTCTTTACCGATGAGGGGTAATCATCGAAATTCCAAGTTATAGCTCACTTGTTCTTACTTATGCCGGTTAGGGTCTCTTCCCATATATGTATTATGCTCTATGCAAGTTGAATGATTTATAAGCATGTTTTACTTCAAGCATTGATCATGCATGTCATATTAAGATTACACTTATGCATTGCTTATTATTATTCATTTTGACTATATTGGCTTATGTCTTGTTGCATTGCATTCTACATACTTAGTAACTTCAAGAATACTAATGCATACTCTATGCCTACATGTTATTACTGTACAAGGACTGGAGCACAATTTGATCATCCTCCAAGTGTCTAGTACGATCCTCTGAAGCAAGCATTGGAGAGTCCTTAAGTTCGAGGACACCATCTTTATTACTCTTATTATTTGAGACTTGTTTATGTTGAACATTTGCTACTTTAAGGGTGAGCTCGTAAAGTATCTTGGCCCCCACCCTATTCCATGCTAGATGTATTGTTGGATATTATGATGTACTTATACTTGAGTTTGACTCCTTAGTTCTTTAATGATTATCAAAGACTTCCGTTAGTCCCTCTTCCTTTCTTATATTATCTATTATTGTTGTTTGCTTTACTACCGTGACCAAGGATGTGTAATTGATATGCTAAGAGGCTTGTTTAAGTCCCTTTGGATTCTAATTCATCGTGTCATGTCTAGGCCCTAGGCAAGGGTCATGACATCTGTCTACGAGACCCTGTCTACAGGCCATAGAACATTCTACGGGTCGTAGATGGCTTTCATCTGATGGCCTTTTCCAAACTTCAGATACTCTATATTCACAGACTCTCATTCCAATCTTCAGAGATCATCTACAACTCATAGAGGACTTTACAGGCCATCCGATAAGTCGTAGATTGAACTTCAAAAAGATCCCAAATTTTATCAAGTATGCCAGATTCTACATACAAACTTTATGGGCCATAATCCATCTTATGAGTTATAAGTGCCCTTCGTAAACATCAACAGTTTCAAATTTCCAAGATTATTTCTTGTGAAATAACCCAAAACTGTGCCTAAAAATGTGCCTCGGAATATCTAGAATTTTAATTTTCATATATCTCAAAATTCATTTGTTATTTTAAAAATCTGACTTTATATTCTTCTTCACAAGGTCAAAATTAGTTGAAAAGGGACTAAACTAGATTTAAGAGCAAACGAATAGCAATTATAAATTTTTAAGTGACGATTTCAAGTGAGCACTGCACAATGCTAGCGCGACATGGCAGTGTTCCATTCTACTGGATTTTTTTTAGTTCGTCCAAAATTTTCTAAGTGTTGGGCCCAAGGTTCCAATTATGTTTTAACCTATACTTAGCCAAATTTCACCCTTATATTACCCAAAACATTTCCCAAAACTGACTTAAACACTTAGCCGTATTTTCACTCCAAAATTCATGTCTCATATCCTCATCCCAAGCTAAGGTTCTCCTTCAAGGATCTTTTTCAAGCTTCAAGTCTTCATCTCCCATCTTCACCAAGTTTATCTTTAAACTAAGGTATGTGGGTTTCTTTGATGTGGTCCTTTCACCCATGACACCTAAGCCTCCTTTTACTCAAATTGCATGATTTAATGTTGATTTACAAATGGATCTTGCTTATTATGAAATTCACTTCACACTATGTAAAAGCTATGTAAAGTTGTCACTTGCTTGCTATGTTTTGAGCTATAAATCTATGATCTATGAAGATTTGAGGAGGGTTTTTGATATATGTTGCTTGAGAGTATTGCAAGGTCTTGATTAATGGTTTTACAAGGGATTTTCTTGCATGATTTTATCTATATATTTCATGGTTTTATACTAGCATTACACACCCTCTAAGTGTTTGATAAAATGTTCGCATGTGGTTTCTTGAGGAGTTGAAGGTCCAAAGTATGAGATATGATATGAATGACTATATGATGATGAAATAAGTTTATGTATATGATATACTCTATATAAACTTTTGCATTAGACTATACCCGATCCAGGGGTATAAGAGCTTGGGTAACCAAGGTGTGGGTTTGTACTCATCAACTATGTGAGGCGTTTATACTTCACCACCTTGGTGATAAGGTGTGATTTATCATCAACCATGTAAGGGGTTTGTACCATACAACCTCCAAGGGATTTGTACCTTGAATAGCTAGCTTGGTCTCTTCTACACATATGATATCCTATATGTGTATGAGTTACTTAAGCATGTTTTACTTAAGCATTGACCATACATGCTATTTTGTCATATTATGCCTATTGTCTATTGTTATGCATTTTGATTATGATGTTTATCTCTTGTTACATTGCAACCTACATACTTAGTACATTCAAACATACTAATGCATACTCTTACCTACATGATATCATCATGCAGGAACCGGAGCCCAAGTTGATCATCATCCTCCACGTGGCTAGTTCGGTGCTACTCAAGCTAGTTTGTGAGTCCTCCACTCCAGGGACCTTAGTCTACTCTCTCTTGTGATATATTGAGATACTCTTCTTTATTTTCTATTTGACTATGAGGGTGAGCACGGTTGCTTGTCTTGCCCCCCGTCTTATCTATGTAGTAAAGGTGGTTGTTAGACATGTTATGTATCTATGATATGAGTTTGACTCTTGTCTCTTGACTATGATATTGCAAGTTTTTCCCTTAGCCCCTTTGCCCTTATTCTTGCTCTTTTATATTGTTTTTTATAAGTTGTCGCAACCAATGATGTGTAATGACAAGTTAAGAGGCAAATTTGGGGTTCCTTCAGGTTTTCCATTCGTTGTATCATGTCTAGGCCCTAGGCTTGGGTTGTGACAAACTTGGTATTAGAGCACTAGTTTGATAGATCCTCAGAGTCCAACACACCGCGTCGATTAGAGTCCTATTCATGGTTTTTATGCTCGTCGTGACTATGAGTTGGAGGCTATGAGATGTCCTAGAAAATGTTTCCCTTCTTCATATTATACGTTGTGCTATAGAGTTTTGGTAAGTTTTTCCTCCTTAATGATTGTTCTTTCCTATGCTAGATCATGCCAAACACTAGAGGAAGATGGGTCCAAACTCCCAAGGAGCAACCTACCAATGGAGAGCTTCTGGATACTCTCACTATGCTTTCCCAAGTTGTGGGCAACCAAGTCAATCAAGGGAAGCAACTTCATGCTACTACCTCGGGAGCTAGGGTAAGAAACTTCATGAGAATGAATCCTCTGGTATTTTATGGGTCAAAGGTGGATGAAGAACTACAAATGTTTATTGATAAAGTCTACAAAATCTTGAATGTCATGGGTGTTGGGCAAAATGAAAAGGTGTAGTTGGCGGTGTACCAACTCAAAGGGGTAGACCAAATATGGTATAATCAATGGAAGGGTGAAAAGGGAATTAGTAACGTAGTGCTTTGGGAGGAGTTCAAATTGGCTTTCCTTAATCAGTTTTTCCCTCTTGAGCTTAGGGAAGCAAAGTTGGTAGAGTTTATGAACTTGAAATATGATGCTATGAGTGTGAGGGAGTATGCCCTCAAGTTTAATCAACTTTCAAAGTATACTCCTCATTTGGTGGTCAATCCTAGCTTTAGGATGAATAAGTTTATGATGGGGATCTTTGACTTAGTAAGTGAACAATGTCAGTCTGCCATGCTAATCAGTGACATGGAATTATCTCGGTTTATGACCTATATTGAGCAAATGGAGGAAGAAAAATTAAGAAAGAAAAGAGGGCATGAGGCAAAGAGGGTCCAATTTGAGGGTAAATTCCAAAAGAGTGTTAAATCTCGTCATGGCCAAAGGCCTTCTCATGCTACTAGTAGGGGTTTTGCCAATGACTTCCTTAGGCCTCAAGGTGTTGGTAGGGTAGCTCCTATGATGTGTGCCCTAAATGTGGAAGGATCCATGGAGGCCCATGTTTGAAGGGTTCTAATGCATGTTATGAATATGGGGAGCTTGGTCACAAAAAATAGATTGTCCAAGAAAACGTAGTAAGGGCCGAGGCGTAAATACGATCCAATTGGGTAGTGGTGGTCCTGAAGATGGTGCTCCAAGGCACAATCAATTTTTTGCACTACATGGAATTCAAGTTGTTGGTGAGGTCCCCAATGTTGTTACTGGTATGTTGAAAATCTTTGACATTGATGTATATGTTTTGATTGATCTAGGTGTCGCTCTTTCCTTTGTCACCCTTTTTGTTGCTAAAAAGTTCTATATTATCCTCGAGTTGTTACATGAGTCATATAAAGTGTCTACTCCTTTTGGTGCCTCTATTGTTGCTAGGAAAGTTTATAGAACCTACCCTAGTTGCATTTCGCATAAGTTTTTGCCTTGTGATCTTGTTGAATTAGAGATGGTAGATTTTGATATCATTCTTGGGATGGATTGGTTGCATGCCTACTATGCTTCTATTGATTGTAGAACCCGTAGGGTCAAGTTTCAATTTCTTAATCAACCATCCTTGAGAGAGAAAGTCAAGATGTAGTGGACAAGGGTACATTCATTTCATGAATTAAAGCCCATAAGTTCATTTCTAAGGGGTATTTGTATCATCTTATAATGAACCCATCCTTGAGTGGAAAAGTCAAGATGTGGTGGTCAAGGGTAAATTCATTTCATGCATTAAAGCCCATAAGTTCATTTCTAAGGCCATCTTACGAGGGTTAAAGATGTGGAGTCCAATGTCCCTTTCATTGAGTCAGTTCCGATTGTAAATGAGTTTCTTGACATCATCTTCAATAACATTCTTGGTGTTCCTCCCGAAAGAGAGATAGATTTTGGCATAGATCTCCTTTTTGATACTCAACCTATCTCTATTTCCCCTTATTGTATGGCCCCAATGGAGTTGAAAGAGTTAAAGGAACAATTGAAAGATTTGATGGAGAAGGGATTTATTAAACTTAGTCAATCACCTTGGGGTGCTTCGCTGTTGTTTGTGAAAAAGAAGGATGGGTTACTTAGAATGTGTATTGACTACCGATAACTCAATAGGGTCACCATTAAGAATAGGTATCCTCTTTTAAGGATTGATGATTAGTTTGACCAATTGCAAGGGGCTAGCTTCTTCTCTAAGATTGATCTTCGGTACGGGTATTATCAAGTGACCGTGAGGGAGCGTGATATTCCTAAGATGTCCTTTTGGACTAGATATGGGCAATATAAGTTTGTTGTGATGTCGTTTGGGTTGACTAATGCACCAGCCATCTTCATGGACCTAATGAATAGGGTATTCAAACCTTACCTTGATTCCTTTGTTGTGGTCTTCATTGATGATATTTTCATCTATTCACATAGTAGGGAGGAGCATATGGGTCATTTGAAGGTGGTGTTGCAAAGGTTGAGGGAGGAGAAATTGTCTACTAAATATGATAAATGTGAATTTTGGTTTAAGGAGATTACATTCTTGGTTTATGTAGTGTTGAGGGATGGTATGAAAGTGGATCCTAAGAAAATCGATGTGATTAGAAATTGGCCCAGACCATTGACCCCATTTGATTAAGTGATTCTTGGGCCTAGCTAGTTATTATAAAAGGTTTGTGGACGGGTCATTGCTTCCCTTCTGACGAAATTGACTCAAAGGAAGTTTAAGTTTGTGTGGACTGATGAATGTGAGAGGAGCTTCCAAACAATGAAAGACAAGCTTGTGTCCACTCCTATATTGTCACTGTTGGATGGGCTTAAGGTATTTGTGGTGTATTGTGATACTTCCTGGGTTAGTTTGAGTTGTGTGTTGATGCAAAATAGCAAGGTCATAGCTTATGCTTCTAGACAACTAAAGGTATATGAAAGAAACTACCCTACCCATTATCTAGAGTTAACCTCCATTGTGTTTGCATTGAAGATTTGGCATCACTACTTGTATGGGGTACATGTAGATGTGCTCACCGATCATAAGAGGCTCCAATATGTCTTCACTCAAAAGTATCTCAACTTGAGGCAATGTAGATGGTTAGAACTTCTTAAAAACTATGATATGAGTATGCACTATCATCCAAGTAAGGAAAATATAGTGGCAGATGCCTTGAGTAGGGTTTCTATAGGTAGCTTAACTCATGTTGATAGTGGTAGGGAGATGGCTAGGGAGGTGCATCAATTGGCTAGATTGGGGGTTAGGTTGGAGGAGGTTGGTGATGATGGTG
>JAOTQJ010057784.1:0-13997 GCA_025642045.1 Solanum sejunctum
AACCCATCCCCAAGAGGGATAAGTTTAAGTATTTGGGGTCCATCATCCAGAGTAGTGGTGACATTGATGAGGATGTCGCACATCGTATTGGGGCCGCTTGGACTAAATGGAGGCTGGCCTCTGGAGTATTGTGTGACAAAAAGATATCACCCAAACTTAAGGGCAAATTCTACAGAGTGGTGGTTAGGCCTGCGTTGATGTATGGGGTGGAGTGTTGGCCGATCAAAAATGTTCATATTCAGAAGATGCGTGTCGCAGAGATGAGGATGCTGAGATAGATGTGCAGTCACACGAGAAGTGACAAGGTAAGGAATAAGGCTATTCGGGAGAAATTGGAGGTAGCCCCGGTGGAGGAAAAGATGAGGGAAGCGAGATTGCGATGTTTCGGACATGTGCAGAGAAGGGGCACCGACGCTCCGGTTAGGAGGTGCGAGCGGTTGGAGGTCGGAGTTACTCGGCAGGGTAGGGGTCGACCTAAGAAGTACTGGGGTGAGGTGATCAGACAGGACTTGGCGGAACTCAACCTCACTGAGGACATGACCATAGATAGAAAGTTGTGGAGGTCGCGAATTAGAGTAGTAGGCTAAGTTTCTCTTCTTCGTCCTACTCCTCTCCTGACCATCAGCCTCTTCTTTCTAGTATCAACATTTGTATTATTTCTATCAGTATTATTCCTTTTCTTCCCATTCACAAGTATACTTGTGTTAGTTTTATTATACTTAATTACTGCCATAAACAATTCATTGTTTGCCGCACTTGTTGTTCTCCTACCTTACATTTCTTTTTCTTTTTCCTTTTCTTTTTCTCATTCCATTTCATTTCATTTTGTCATATCTAGTCCTTTTTCTTATGGGTTTTGAGCTGAGGGTTTTAGGAAACAGCCTCTCTACCTCTATGAGGTAGCGGTAAGGTCTGCGTACAATTTACCCTCCCCAAACCCCACTTGTGGGATATCACTGCATATGTTATTGTTGTTGTTTGGGCCTGACAGTTCGAGGATAAATCTTTAGTGGGTCTTAAAGACAGAGTCTTGCAGGGGGTTTGGTGGTCAAGCTACAATGGATTCAGATGGGGTCCTTAGATTTGATTGCCGGTTGTGTGTTCCTAGAGTGGCGGATTCGATACAATTGATTTTGTGTGAGGCACATGACTCTAGATACTATATCCACCCAGGTATGGCAAAGATGTACCAGGATCTAAGGCAGCATTACAAGTGGGATGATATGAAGAGGAATATTTTCGATCACGTGTCACATTACCTTAGTTCCTAGAAGGTGAAGGCGAAGCACCAATGACCCAGTGGGACACTTCAACAATTACCCATTCTTGAGTGAAACTGGGAACATGTAACTATTTATTTTATTATGGGGCTCCCCCATACTTGCAAAAGTTATGACAGTATTTGGGCTATAGTTGACTGATTGAAAAGTCTGCACATTTCCTTTTAGTTCGTTATGCCTTCAATGTTGAGAGATTATCTAGTGTTTACATTCAAGAGTCTGATTGCATGGGGTGCCAGTATCTGTTATATTTGACCAAGGGTCCCAATTTACCTCTAGCTTTTATAGGTCTTTTTAGCAAGAGTTGGGCACTTAAGTTGATCTAAGCATAGCATTTCATCCCCGCATTTCATCCTCGGAGTGATGGCCAGTCTGAATGTACTATACATGTTCTTGAGGATATGTTGCAAGCTTGTATATTATAGTTTGGGGACCAATGGGACTAGTTTCTATCATTAATTGATTTTCCTTATAATAATAGCTACCACACCAGCAGTCAGATGGCCCCATTTGAGGCACTATATAGTCGACATTTTCATACTTTGATTGGGTGGCTTGAGTCTAAAAAGTCGGGGTTGTACAATATAGATTTTGTTACAGGATGCCTTAGCCAGGGTTTGAGTTATCTAGAATAGGTTATGAATAGCTCAGAGTTATCACACCAATGTAACCTCCCTAGCCTCACAAAAGAAAATGGCCCCTTCTATTTGATTAGTCCATTTTCAAGAGGGGGAAGTTCTTATGGTAATCTCAAGCAGAGCTATGTCAATCGCAAACTCCAATTCTTATAATTTATGGCTAAAGATAGAGTGCTCCTGAGGGTGTCTCCCCTAAAAGGGGTCATGTAGTTTGGTAGAGGGGATAAGCTTAGCCTCGGATACATTGGGCCTTTTGAAATTCTAAAGCAGCTCAGACCAGTTGCTTTTGAGTTAGCCCTATCTCCAGCTTATTTTGCTATTAATCTCATTTTCCATGTATCGATATTGTGCTAATATATTCCAGATGATTCATATGTACTTCAGTACTATTTAGTTGAGTTAGATGATCATCTAACATTTATTGAGGAGCCGGTGGCCATTTTGGCCAGGTTTACCATAGAGCTGCACTCCAGGGTTATACTGATAGTTAAGGTTCAGTGGCGGCACCATGTAGTCAAGGAGGTTACCTAGGAGACTGAGGTAAAAATGCAGAAGCAGTACCTCGACCTATTTGAGCCATTAGGTATTCCTTTACTTTTAATTTCGTGGATGTGAAAGTTCTATTTAATTGGGATGTTGTAATAACCCTTTGAGCCATTTCTATGTTTTGATATGTTGATCTGAATATGTTATGGCAACCTCGGGCCATTTGTGACTTGTTGATACTGTTAGGATGGTTATTGGTTGAGTTGGGTGTGAATTATGTAGATTTTTTGGTTAATGGGCAGTTATAACTATAAAATGAGTTTTCTAGTAAAGTCCTAGTGAACGGATACAGAGTGAAATTCTGAAGATTCCATCATTTTTCAAATGGCTAAATTATGCTAGGAGCATAGATAGCTTGAGGTTAGAGGGACTTGGTGTGAATTTAAGTAAAAAAATATTGTAAAATAAGTTCATTTGGGAGCTAAAAAGTGATTTTCTATAAAAAAAAAAATAAAAATAAAACCTAGCTAAATGTGCTCGGAATGGGAATCTGATGCGGTGGCCAGCTCTGGAATATTGAATGCATCCCAAAATGACCTTTCGTCAGATGGTGGGGGATTTTGGGTGCCTTTTGACCCCCTTAGTTCTTTTAGTTAAAATTAGTCAAAATGAAGTGGGACCCTTATTTTTTCATAGGATGCTCCGTCAGGAACTTTGACAGCATTATTGGATCTGAAACATCAAAGTCCATGTGTTTCACACTATTTACTTGCATAAATTAGATATCGGATGGGTCGGGAATACCCCGGATAAGTTTTGGAAATTACTGGTGCAAATAGCTGAAAGCCAACCATCCGCATTCGCGAAGAGCATGGTGCATCCGCGCTGGCATAGCACGCAAAAGGCATGCATTCGTGGTGTATTGCTGGTGTTCATGGCATGATGCCCGCATGCGAAACCCTTTTGTGAGCCATCGGCCATGCATATAAAAGGTTGGTCGTGGATAGATTGGAAGCAAACCTTCATTTGCTCATAAATTTTGATCCAGAATTCCATTTTTAAGGATTCAAAAGGTTACGTTGTATGAATTTTTATGAGGAATATTGTAGAGTGTCAAATTATAGTTTCGACATGTATTTCGAGGTAAAATCACTTTTCACTGGTTTTGTATCTGTAATGTGTGAAAAATTTACATTATGATATCTCGATCGATTCTCAATAGAATTAAGTAAAATTTAAGTCTAAGTTGTTCTATTTTCTGAGAGGAAGGCTTTGGTATATTTTGTATTTTTATAATATGACGTAGTTTTGTAAAATATGACCTAGAAAGTTTTGTAAGAAATGTTTTTTCATAAAAAATATAACCATATTTTTAGCCATTTTTGTGTGTTCTAGGATCTGTTTAGAGCTCAAATTTTTGCTATAGACTCGAGGTAACATGGGAATCATTTTATAGGGGTTTGTTTGGAATTTTTGGTGTGGGTCTTATTTTTTCCCTTTTAGGCGCAATTGATGAAGTTTCACCCATTTCTTGAGAGATTGTAGTCAAATCAATCAAGTTGACCTTGTGACTCATACTTTGATAGTTGAGAAGCATCTTGAGTCTATAAGGAAGGGGAAGGCTGAAATAGACTGACCAGGAGTGTGAGGAACTGCCTTCCAGTAGGCTAGATTTTTGTAATTAGACTAAGTTGAAATATATGCATGATTGAGCTGAAATGTATAAAAATGTGTTGTTTATAGGCTGGATTGTTGAGTATGTGTTGTATATGGCTGGTTGTTCTTCACATGTGTAGTATATGACTATATTTGTTGACACTACGATATTAGCTAACTTATGATGCTATTGAACTATGAAGTCTTGGTAAAGGCTAGATGGGGGCTAATACCCTGTGGCAAGTATATATTCTAGCTTAACTCCTATCTGTATGAATGTGTAATCTGACACTACTGGATATGATGGTTGTAAGGATGTTTGTTGATTATATATCATACTATAAACTATCTCTGGTATCGATATGACTCTGCTGGCTTAATCGTTCTAGATACTTGTGATACAACTATAATGATCCATGTTTACGCTGAGTATTCATGGTTAACTAAGTTGTGGTATGCTTAACTTTGGTTGGGCATGACTTTGTATTAGTCTGTGACATATATACTTTTGTATATAGTTGTTAGGAATTATGCATTTGTTTTCCTTACCTGACATTAGAGTTATCTGGTAGTGTCTGAGAGAGGTGATAGTTATGCTTTGTTGGTCTTTATGACTTTTGCCTTGAGATATGATGTTACTAGATCTCCGAATAAGATAGTGAGTGGATGATTATTCCTATGCTTCTAGACCAAGATGATGCTCCCGTTCTCTGAGCTTTAGTGGCCACATCCGAGACTTAAAGACTTAGGTGACGCTCCTGGGGTTTAAGTCCCGGTGGCCACATCTAGGAGGTTGAGTTATGATGCCAATCCTCGGGTCTGAGTACTTGTTTATGATTTGGGTCTAGGACCCTACTGATACTTTGGGTTTGGACCCTGTTGATACTTTTGGTTTTAGGACCCTCTTGATACTTTGGGTCTGGGACTCTATCTATTGCTTTTGGGTCTAGGAGCCTATCAATTGTTCTTGGGTCCGGGACCCTATTGGATGCTCTTGGATCGAGGATCCATTGATTACCTATGAATCCACATACTTTGATTTTGTGTGGCTTTACTCTCTGGGATTATGGGGGCTCAAGGGAATACAAGTATAGATAATAGGACCTTATACCCATGTACAGCTCGAACTCTTGACCATATGATACTAAGAGTGGGTTCTGCCATGAATCTACCAATTAAGTTGTGCATGGGCGTACCTTCCATGCTTATTGGGACTTATTCGGCACACAGGCATAAATACTAGGGCTTTACACCCACGTATAGCATAATATCCCAGTCCAGTGATAGTTTTAATATGGTCCAACTTCGATTTCGTCAGTCTATGTTGTTGTACATCGTTTTGATGGTTCAGTTGGGGTTAGATGGTTCTGCAGAGATGTCTATTCCATAATATGAGTTCTGATTCGCTAGTCTTACAGTAGTTTTCTATGTTTGAATATTCTATACATGCAACATTTCACTCAATCGATCGATGATGCCTATTAGGTGTCTTTTATGGGTATTCACCCTACTTTTTGCATCTTCTGATAATGCAGGTCCAGGTACTCATAGTCGCAGAGTTGGGGGTTCGTAAGTGCTTCAAGAGAGACTTCGTGAGCAGCAATCGCTCCAGACACTCTGCAGTCTTCTTCCCTTTTTATAGTTGTCCTTTGTATCCAGACATTATCCTTGTATATTATCCTGACTTGTATTTGTAGGACTATTCCTGGATATGTCTATTATTATTATGTATATTTAAATATGGGTGTGTGCTCGTGTCTATAGTAGCTCTATACAGATGACTTCCAGGTCCTGGGTAGGTTGTCCTGAGTTATGCATACTTATGTTGCTAGTATCTTTATGTTAGTGATTCAGGATAGGTTTGTGGGTTGGGTTGGCTTGCCTATAGGTGGGATCTAACAGGCGCCATCATGACTAGAATCGGATTGTGACATTAGCATTTATCGCTAAACTTTTGGCTTTCTTTGTGATCATCATCCATTAAAAATTTCAATTTACTTCAATTATCATTCATTATTAGTATTCTTATAATATACTGACCAACTAAATATGATACTCATCAATTTTAATATTTAATTAATTATATTTTCGAATATTTTTATTTAGTGCAGGGGTAAAATGATAATCCAACTTTGAAGGTTGGAGCTTTCCATTTTTAGTAATACTAGTTTTGGGCATGTGCATCAAGTGTTAAGTAGTTTGATTTGTTTTAATGTGATATATACATTCTCAATAACACTCTTCTCATTATGTATTATTGGTATATTAGAATGATGAATATTAAATGTAAACATGTGTGAATAGTGTAACATAAATTATAGGTGAACAAATTAACATCTCAATTTGAAGAACGGTGTTGAGGTGGTTCATTAGTTGATTATCCCAGTGCAGGTGAGTAAATGTCATCCTAACCTGTAAATTTAAAGCATCTTATTTTGTTACACTTTGTTTGGATGGTTATTATGTATTGTTTAATATTATATTATATTGTATTATATTATACTGGTATTGTTCCAATGACCACAATGTTTGGATAGATTATACTGTTCTTCATCATTATATAATGTCATACATCCATAATTGGAATGATAAACCTACAATAAATTGAAGCGTATGTGGTGGATCCATGAAAAGATAGGATAAATGATAATGTAGAATTATTAAATGAATAAATAAAGTAAAAAATAAGAAGAAGATATTAAAGTAGCAACACAACCACACCAAATTGATCGCTACATAAAATGGAACTTTTCGTTGTTACCTAACAATAAAAATAAAAGATACGATACAATGAAATTTAAGAAATAATCAAAAAAAATATTGTACTTAAACTAACAATACAACACAATACAACAGGTAACAACCATCCAAATAAGAGGTTAGTGTTGTAGAAAGTGTAAGGAGATTATTTTTTGTATTTTCATAGAGAAACATGGTATATCTAGGTCACATACCTAAAACTTCTTTATAGATGATATTCTTCATGTATTTGCCACTTTGATGTTTTGGTTGCTCTGTTAGAATCAAAATTTGGCTTGTGGACATCGATATCTCTCTCGATAATGCAACGTACAATTGACCATGTGAGAAAACATTCTGGGGTAAATACAAGCCAACGGTGGAAATTATTTGTCCTTGTGCTTTATTTATTATCATTGTAAAGATAAAGAGCACTGAAAACTACTTCCGAATAAATTTGAATGGATATCCTTCATTTTTAGTTGGTGACAATTGGATTCATGGAAGAAACACACGCATAGTTGCACAATATCCACTCATAATTTTAGCATGGACAACATTCTAGGTAAGGCATTTACATATTATCCTTGTGTCATTACATAAGTCATTTGAAGGATCTAAACTCCTTAGTAGCATGGTGGGTGCATTCGTCTTTAATACTAACCTGCATTTAAAACAGTGTGTTTAAGTATAGTTATATTGTTATTTGTAAGTATATATTTTCAATGGTAATGTGTATTGTATTTTGTAATACCTATGTGGTAAGAGATCAATTGGCGTTAAAGTATTAAGATATTCTTTCTGGTAGTAGTTTTGGTATCATCTTCAGTCCAGTCAAAACTTATAAATGTCTTTCTTTCACTTGAGGACATGACTATTAACTTGTCATTCAACTTATCCACATGCTCATTCTATTTGCTAGAATTGCTCGTTCTATTATATATTTTGCATTCCTAGAATTTTCATGTAGGTTTGAAAATGTTTGTTATATTAAAGTTCTTCAGCTTTTCCATCTCTATATGCTTAAAAATTAACTATTATGAAAGAAGAATTAAATTATCTCTTATTATTTGGTCTTTTCCATTACCCACACGAAGTAAAAAGCCACTAAATGTTGAATTAGTTCTTGCTCTTATATTTCTTGAAAATTACATCTGGTCCATCAAATTGATATATATTTGGATTTCATAATTGTAGTTCAAGAAGTAAATATGAGTTGTTAGTTTGTGTTTTGTTTGAATTCACCCAAACAAACAATAAACCTCTTTTTGTTCTTAGTACCATCCAAAGTTAAATAGTTTGTACAATACCATAAATCAACCAAAAATAAAAAATCAAGTCCCTGAGTATGTAAGTAAATATTGTTGCATATTTTTAATAATTTAAAAGAAGATGAATATATATTCTTATAAAATACAAATAAAATTGTATATATACAGACCATCTTAATATCACCCGAATAATATACAAATTTTACATAAATTCTACAAATCAATCAAAAAAAAATTAAGACTCCTTAATATATAACTAGAATACAATAGAAAAATAAAATATATATCACTTATATACACATACTACAATGCAAAATTTTTTATTTAAGTTTGCCCAGATAAATAATAAACTTTTTAGCTCCTGTAATAACCACAAAAAATTGCAAAAAATGTATTTTGAATTCATCCAATTCTATATTAATTCCACACCATTTGTCTTGTTTTAGAAAGGTTAGCCAACAAACCTTTTTGATACTACCCCAATAATATACAAATTTTATACAAGACCACAAATTAACAAAACAAAACACAAATCAAGACCCTTTAATATGTAACTATAATATATTACAGAAATTAAATATATATTACTTAAATACACATATAACACTGTAAATTTTTTTATTTGAAGTTATCCAGCTCTATATCAATTTCACACAATTTTCTTACTTTTGATAGGTCAGCCAACGAACCTTCTTGATACCACCCAAATATAAATAGATTTTACATAGTAGCACAAATTCAAATATATATCAATTTAAAACACACTAAATTTTGTTGTATACACGCTGAATTAACCTCAATAAATAATTTTAAAAAAATACATAAATCTATGGTATTTTAATACTCCCAAATCAATATTATACCCTTTTTCATACTTGGTGCAACAACCACAAATTATTCAAAAATAAAACATAAATTTAAATACAATTGTCGTCTACATCATGAAACTCTTCGTTAGGTGTAATGCCAATCAAACGCATTGAGTCAGTGGTGTATAAATCTTAATACCCATGTGCTCTCAAAATCAGATTTCTATTGATTTCTACAACAGGCATCCATTTCGCGTCTTCTATAAACCTTTTTCAATGTTATACACAATGAGTACTTGCTAAATAAATCTGAACTACATCTTCTCTGGTCCAAATACACACAAACAACCATGTCATTGGATATTGATAATAGTGGGTTTCTATGTCTAACCAAATACTTAATTTCATTTCGTCAACTATTACCTCTATTTTAAGTTGCATAGATAGCACTTCAACTAATTCGTTATAGAGCATGTTCCAATCATATAATCCTCCTTCTAAACTATAATCAATATATCTACTTGTTTGAATAGCCATGAAATAAAGATAAATGCAAGAACATGCAAAATTTAAAAAAAAATTGAATTAAGACATCATACAAATCAATTAAATATCAAAAGAATATCTTAAATGAAGACTACGAATCAATGAATCACACGAAGAATCACATTTGCTAATTTTCTGTAAAGAGTTAAAAAATAAAAAATTGTATCAAACAATCGATATCATTAACCAACCAACATGCCTTCATTAAAAAATAATATTAATTAACAAAAAATTACCCTTACTTTTATACATGCACCAACAAGAAAAAAATACAATATTATACTATAAAAATTTCTTCAACAAAAAGAAAAGAAGCAGAAATTAAACATATTTTTGTAAATGTAAAAACATTAAAATTCAAAATAATATAAAAAATATATATATAACCGATCTTGTTTTTAATAACAAAAATTCGTCCATGTGAAAAGTCAAAAAATAATTGTCACAACTAGGACCTAGGGCCTAGCCATGACATGACGAATGTAACATGGGAAGGTATCCCATTCAAGTCTTGTATTCATATCATAAGCATTCATAAGGTAAAATAAGCATATATTAGAGAATAAACAAGCGGAAATATATATATAAACAAAGAGTACAAGTACATCATATCCGTTCGTCCAATTCATGCCTCTACATAAAGATCTTGGCAAGAGATAACACATAGCTTACTACATTACCCTCAAGATATACATCAAAAGTAAAGATAAAAAGTCAATATAAATGAAATAGAAAGCATCATAAGAGCTTGTTCCTGAAGCATGAGAGCTCATTACCAACAAGTCTTCAAGCTCCAGAATTTGAATGCTCGCCTCAATATGGAATAATCTTCTCATTATCCGCTCCTATATGATTAGGTCATGTAGGCAAAGAAGTATAGGTTAGCACATAAAGTGTCCTAAGTACGTAGGTATGCCATGAACCGAAGGACATCATAATAATATCAATTTGCATAATCATAAACAATAAGATAAGAACATAATATTCATGAGCATGCTATTTAAAATTTATTAGAAGAAGCATCACAAATTCATTCATAGTCTTAATATACATATGTGAATAGGATCATAACCAAGATATAAGATCATGCAGACTATTATATGAAATTTCGATGTTCACTCTACATCGAGCCAAGAAGAGTCTACTTTGCCAAGGTAAACTCAATAGGGACTATCCTAGAATCATTTGACCACACCCTTTAGGATTTATCCTATCATGGTGAGCATCTATTATTAAGCTAATTGGATCCATTAGCACACCTTTAAGACACGAAACATAATTATCATTCCTATGGTGGCATATCTTTATGGGACCATGACATCTACCAAGGCCCTCTCGGTGCTAAGTCATATCCCATGGAGTACATAAAACATGTATATACACAACTTTAACATATGTCGTACTTTGTTAAAATTAGGCTTTCATACTTCATAAATAGTCATCATAACTTTCATAAAAATATCATGTTATAAGAATAGTCCATCTACTTTGCTTTCATCATAGTGTGAGTAGACATTCCCACCTTAATATCATCATAATCATTTGGATTTTCATCACCCCGTTTTATCATAACATTGTTGTAACTTTTCTGAACGACGTCATTGTCATAGTGTCAACATCATCATTATTTCCAACATATGCTTTTCATATTTAAAATCATCGACTTAGAAATTCATAGCTTTATCATGAGAGACTAGAGTTAAGTGTGGGTCCATGGACAATTAAGTCTAAATTCTGCAATTGAATAGGATTCATAGAAGAAAATATGCATTTACATCAATTTAGAACATTAGAAAAGGAACCCACAACAAATCATTAAGCCCTAGTTATGCATACTTTGAAATCACATACTTTTGCTTGAAAATCATATACATCATGAAATTCATCATAATTCATGCTTAATTACTCATAATCATCATGTAAGAATCATAATTCATGCATTAGGATTCGTAACTTAGAAGCCCATAAGAATTCATCATAAAACCTTGAAAAAAAAGGAAGATTTTGGATTAAGTTTCATGGATGAAACTAATCCATGAATGGAGCCCTATATATCTCAAGTAGAATCCTTAAAATTGGGGAAGAAATTATGAAAATCCTTAGTCCAACCTTCAATCTTTAGTTTCAATGGAACCCTTGACTTAGAGAGAGAATTATTATGAACCCTTGAGTAAACTTTTGGGAATTATAAGCTTTGGATGACGTAGGAATAATACTTTATAGGACTTAGGTCAATTAGGATAGTTAGAGTAGTCAAAACGACGTGGTTTAGGACTTAAATGAATTGGAAAAGTTAAAAACACCCTTCACTAAAAATTATCGGAGCTGTTAACATAACCCCACTTACGGGCTGTGGATAAACTTACGGCTCATAACTTTCCTCGTGGATCAAGGTGTCATAAAAGATGAGTTATTGAAATTGCGTTTTTAATCCACGAACATGCAGTATGACTCGAGATAGACTTACGGCGTAGAACCCTTTGTAGAATGATCCTAGACTTAAAAAAAATTTGGTTCCTTAAGGTCTCCACCTATGACACCTACATACAAACTGTAGGAGAACGTATGACTGGTCTGCTGATTCGTAACTCGACTTCCAGAAATTCTTCATTTTTCCATTTTTCCTGGGTACTCTCCACAATACCACCCACGACCCTTGGATTCTTTGACGGGCAGTGAGCTAGCTCATAAAACTTGATTGTCATTAGTTTTTTCTGTGCTTCAGTCTTTCAGGCCTAAAAATATGAGGGGTATTACATTATCTTCCCCTTGAGATTATTCATCCTCGAATGAGACAAAATTATGCTTGAATAGAGTAGAAATAGAGTCATCATCATATCACAAATGCAAAAATACAACTTAATCATCATTTTTTCATAAAATCATCAAACTTTTGCATTAATTATCATTCAAAAAAAGTTTCATGATCATGCATGTGTGCAACCTAACATGAGATACATATTTGTGAGAAACTTGGAGGAATGTATCGTATAAGTACCTTAAGCTTGAGTAGGAGTAAAGAGGTTTGGGTATTGTTTCATCATATCCACCTCAGCCTCCCAAGTAGCACTTTCAACTTGTGAATTTCTCCATAACTCCTTCACGGATGCAACCTCTTTATTTCTCAATCTCTTTACTTATCGGTTCAAAATCTCCATTGGTACTTTTTCATAAGTCAGAGCATTTCCAGGGCTTTTTAAAACAAAAGCACCAGTCTTCCTCAACAGCCACATCCTTTAGTGGAACAACAGAATTAGGGCCACCCCAGCATTTTCTTAGCATTAAAACATGAAACACCGGATGAACCATAGCTAATTCCCTAGGCAAATCCAATTCATAAGCTACCTTCCCAACTTTTCTCACTATTTCGTACTGTCCCATATATCTTGGGACTCAATTTGCCTTTCTTATGAAAACACAATACTACTTTCATTGGGAAAACTTTCAAATATACAATCACCCTATTTAAATTCTAGTTCTCTACTTCTTATATTCGCATATGACTTTTGTTGACTATGTTCAACCTTTTAACCTTTCTATTATGATTTTCACCTTCTCTATAGCATCAAACACTAAATTTGGTCCACTAATTTCTCCAACTTCAAACAATCCCACTCGTGATCTACAACGTCTACCATACAATGTTTCGAATAGAGTTATACCAATATTTCAATGAAGACTATTATTATAAGCAAAATCAATAAGCGGTAAATAATCATTCCAACTTCCTTTGAAATCGAGCGCACAAGCCCTTAACATATTTTCCAATGTTTGTATGGTTCTTTTGGCTTGTCCATCCATTTGGGGATTAAATGCGGTACTTAACTTCACCTTGCAAAGTAGCTAAATAACTCTCCTAGGGTTCTTGGATAAGCCTTATACCTTGAAGGTAGTGGTAAGTAAGTTGATATATGTTTTTAGTATGGTTTTACTATGAAAAATAAGAAGTATATGTTAGTATGACTGTGTTGGAATTTTTGGACAGATTGTGTGCTAAGGAGTCTTGTGCACTTTTCTTGTTAATTAAGTAGTTTTTCTCTTGTTGGATGGCTTTATTATGTATTAGTAATTAATTATTCAAGAAAGATTTGTAAAAAGGCTGACTTACTACTGTTATAGTCCACAAAAGTGAGTCGTTATATGATATCGCAATTATGTACTTCGTATGAACTTGTGGATTTGTTGCTGTTATGAAACTGGTTCATAGCTGGTTGTATGTATAATATTCCTGAAACAGTTTGGTTAAAGTTGGAATACGTTTGGAGTTATCGATGTCGAAATGTAGCAAAGAAAGTTAACGTTATGTTGTCCATTTTTAGATTATGTGGAATTGTGATGTGCTGTGCTTTGTGGGCTGTTGTAAGGCTGTTATGGACTTACATACATGGTGTGTATATGCTAATGTGTATTAAAAAAGACTATTAGGGGAGGAAAAGTTATAGGAATATGCCCGAGTTTATAAACACCCGCTTGCTGCCCGTATATTGTTTTCTTGTGTGATTAAGATGTCAAGATGTATTCATTGGCTTCTAAAGCTAGTTTTATCCTCTACTATGTTGTAGATAAGTATTT